>WEIS01000184.1:3837-23412 GCA_013389965.1 Todus mexicanus | reverse complement strand
ACCTTCCTGATGGAATTTGCTATCTTCTGGGCTGGAGAGACTTCACATTAAAAGAGAATCTCAGACTCTGCTAGTAGTGTGACTTATGTTTTAAGTTTCTGAATAATATTTCGTGGTGCTTCAGAACAAGACTGTGGTAAGTCTTCTCAATTTGACCACCCAAATTTTCCATGGACTTGCCTTTCATACTGGAACAAAAAATATTTGATTGGGAAAACACTGGACATCCAGCAGTGTTCTCATGCTATCTGATTTATCTAAGTCTCCTGTAGGTTGCCGGATTTATGAAAAATGGCATTTTTACTGGGATTCATCCCTGGAAATAATAGATGAGTACACTTTTCTTCAAGGACTTTACACAATATCAGCTGCTATCTGTGGAAGTCACTGAGGTAGTAAGTGATTGTACTTTCTCCGGAAGAAAGAGGATCATTTATAGTGAGATAAAACCATAAATAAACATGAAAACTACTTTTTAACAGAAGAAAGCCTTTTTCTTCCCTGATTTACCCCACCTTACTGCTACTGTTTAAGTATCCTGACCCCAGGAAATCCATTATAAAGACCATTTTCAGTTCTAGCTATCCATAATGTGAAGTTCAGCTACACACAAGTACAGTAAATAATCAATGTTGGACAAAATACCAAAACACTTTTGAAGCTCAAAAGAGTTATATTCTTGGCATTCTAAATCAATGTTATAAAATAGTCCTTGCTTCATAACAAGGGTCTAATCTTTCCACCTTGTTAATCCTAAATCTGTCCAAACAACAGAGCTATTGTTTCTATAACTGCAAGACATCTTGCTCCTATACTTAATTTGGTATCGTTTTTATTGATTTAATAATCAGTGATGTTATTAAAATTGAGATTAGTTTTTTTCAGAAGATGAGATCAGCTTTTCTTGAAGTATACCATTTTGACGAGTGACTTTATGCTGAAGAGGATAATAGACAATAAATATGTGTTCCAGCAAAGGGCAGATGGCGCTGCCCAGTGTAACATTTTCCAGTTACAGCCATTCTGACAGTTCAGAACAAAATTAACACTGAATCTAGATAATTTTAAAAACCAAACTAGAATTCGATCACTGAACAGAATGAATTCAAGACAACTGAGTCAGTTACTGGGAATCTGCTAATATAGGAATTAGCAGAAGAATGACATTTCTTCCATTAACTTCCAAAGTTAATGTTGTTAAATATTAACCTAGAAACTGGAAACAAACATTCAGCTAAAACTCACAGCCATGAAATCTTTGGTAACCTAAGTATCCTTAACATTTACATGGCCCTTGCCAAGGTTTATCTCATTTCAGCAAACACGGGTCAAGAGTGCAAACTGATGGTTTATATTTTGAATAATTCATTACATTAAGCTGATGTCCTGAGATTCAGGCCTGGCCACCATACCAACATGGACTGATATGCTTAAAATTTTGGTCTTATCATTCCTATTTTGATATTCCTACCCCCTGAAGTGAGTATCTACACAAGGTTTTCGGTTGGATGTTTTAACAGCCTCCTTCATTCTGACTGACTGCTATGTGTCATATAAAGTAATGAGGGTCAGAAATAATTTTTATAATCAATGAAGAAAAAAAAAAAAAAAAGAGTAATGCCATAGTCTTGTAAATTTTCAGACCTTATTGATTTCAATAAAGAAGACTGTTGTAATAAACCCAGTGCAATTCCAGGCGCCTTTCCCACAAACTCTGTTTTATTGCTTCTTTAATGGATCTTCTGAATAAAAAAAACCACAATATGCTTCTGTATTTACATTTCAATGTACACTTCATTACACTTGCACTTACACTGAACAATGTGGAGATGCACAGAAATACAAATACTGAATTGGATTCAAAACAGTGACCTGCTTTGCTCATAGCACTTACTAAACTTTATTTCTTAAGTACCATTTCCTATTCAGATTATACTTTTTGCCCATTGTTAAAACTGTACATGACATCGATTTCCAGAAAATAACAAGAGTTCCACTACTACATAACTCAAAAAAAGTGGTGTAAATACAGTGACGATTACAAACAAAAATAATTATATTATGTAAAACAACAGACATCAGCACTAAAAAATGAAGCATCGTTTTCTCTCAAAAGAGAGATTCCAAACACATTTCCAGAGTTCACCTATGCAGGTGAATAGTCAAATTATGGAGAATCCTGTTTACATTGCACTTTTCACCTAAAACATGATTATCACCTAACATCTGAAAAAAGAGACAGTTAAGATAAAGCCAGGGCTAACACCCAAGCACAACATAACTGTCAATCCAGAATCCTAACCTTCATTCAGACAGCCTAGAATTACTCTCCAGAAAGGAAAAGCCAGCTTCTATTATACTTTTGATCTTGTGAGCTTTAGTTGAGGGAACTAATCCCGAGGGAATTATTTCCACGAGCAAAGATCATTTTTGTACATTTAATAGAATCAATTTGTGTGTTTGGACTTCAGTTAGTGCTGGACACTCCCTGCTGGTCCTTGGAGATATTTGCTTCTGACTATCATTCTGGATTCTGCAGTCCTCAGATGAAACTTGATTTAGAGTATTTTGTATATCTGGAGAGTAAAATGTCACTTTTCCACAGAAACACCTATTTACATTGCTTTAGTTTAGGGTTTCTGACATTCTCAACTACCATTAAGTTTGTGCAATTGTTAATATAAGGTATGGGAATTCTCATTCCCAGGACAAGCCTGCCTATTTCCCTCTGCAGGAATATTGCACCTTTATGAGGGCCACCCAACAAGTCAGGGGCTGCTATTAGCAGGACAAATTGTAGCACTAGCCCCAGCTCAGAAAAAAATTATAATCCTACAGGTGAAACTAATTCACCATAGAATTGAGCAATTCCTCTGCCAAAAAAAAAAATAAAAAGAAGGAGACTGGTGGGAGAAAATATAAAAGGGCTTCACTGTCACAAAGACAGGGAAGTGGTCTGTTCCACTCACCCTGAAACTAACAGCAAAAGTCCAAAAGAAACTTGTTAAGGGCAACGTGCCCTTTCCTCCTCTTGCCACCTCTTGTCAGGTCTGATCCTACAGGTGTTGCCACCCTCTCGCATGATAGGGACCCAGGTTTAAGATCTTCTCAGACCTTCAAAGACATAACCAGTGACACACTGGCTAAGAGAACAGGTACATTCTGAGGAAGGGAGTAGCACCTAGAGCTGCAGCTCCACCTTTAGATGGAGATCAGCATTTGGAGTACTACAGCAGGAAAAACACCCGCGGCAGCCAGACAGTTTTAATCTGCACACAGCAAAGGCAGGAAATCTTCATGGTGGCAACGATGGTGATGGTGTGCATGCTGCTGGGTAGTCCTACAAGCAGACCCCAATGTCAGCTGCTGGCATGGCTACCTTGGTGTCCCCGGATCGGACTTGTCCCTGTGTAGTCCAGCAGTTTTTCAGTAACATCATTTTCCAGTTAACATAATTTTCCAGTCTCTGAAGAACACTCACCCAGTGTAATGCTTCACTTCTCTTGCCTTCCCAGTCCCTCTCCTTTTTCCCGGCCCCCATTTCAGTGTCTCGGTATGTTCGCATCACCCAGAGAACTGGTCAGCCTTGACCCAGCTGCCCCTGCTGCCCCAGAGGGCGATGTCTGCCTATGCCAGCACCGCTCTCTGCAGAAGCTGTCCACAGGCTCCAGGGGGGCAGTGGGGACCTGCTGCCCTGCAGGGGCCACGGCCAGGCCAGGAGGCACCTTCCCAGCTCTAAAGGGCTGTGGAGATGCCTGTGGTGTTGACACACTTGACACAGGCTCCAGAGGAGGAACGGAGACTGAAGGAGGAAACTCAGGTGGAAGTGGGGAATATGAAGCGAGGATTTTCCCAACGGGATGCACCCAGGTCTGAAGGAAAGAAGGGAGCTGGAAGGCATAATGAGCAGGACCAGGGGGATCTCAGCAAGGGGTGGTGATGCCCAGGAGGTGGGCAGGGATGCGAGTAGCCAGGAGACAGGCCAGTGCAATGCCGATGAGCTGCAGCAGCCCCAGCCCCAGGGCAGCTGTGCCAATGTAGAACATGTTGCTGCTGACAAAGGCTGACACCTTGCTGAAGCAACCATCACGGTGCAGTCCAAGTGCATTGGGTGGTCTGCGCTGGCAGCCCCGGCGGACCCGGCAGCAGCTGAGGGGCACCGAGCCATTTTGCTCCAGCCCCCAGGGTGAGGTGAACCAGTCACGGTAACTCTCCACACCGCAGCAGGACAAGGCGCGCTGCAAAGCGTCCATGGCATCCGCCATCCCTTCGTCCTCCCCGTAGGCAAGCAAGGCCTGGCGTAGCCCTTCCTGGAAACCCTGTGCAACGTTCTGGCGGTAGACGAGCGCCGAGAGCCCTGCCGTCAGCCCGGCCACCAGCACGGCGGTCAGGAAGGTGCAGTAGGCGCGCAGAAGGCCCTGGTGCTCCGTGGCGGCACCAAAGCAGCCCAGGAAGCCCCAGATGATGACGGCAGCGCCAGTGGCCAAGAGGATGGCGGGGGCACTGGGGTAGTCGCTGGCCGACAGCGCCAGGTAGCTCCCCAGAAACATCTTGGCCCAGAAGCCGATGACGAGCATAGTCAACCCGGCTGCCCAGAAGATGAAGCTGAAGGCCATGAGGGCCAGCTTGAGCATGGTCATGGTGCTGGCAGTGCTGGTTGCCGTGAGGAGGTGCCGTCGGGGCAGTGAGGAGAGCCCTGAGGCCGCCAGGGCCGTCAGACGGTGAGGCTGCCGGTCCGCGGGGAAGAGGGGCTGCCTTGGCAGTGTTCGGGGTGCCGGCAGGTCCGAGCAGGGGGTCCCGGGCAGCCCTCGATGC
This sequence comes from Todus mexicanus, assembly GCA_013389965.1. Classification (NCBI taxonomy): domain Eukaryota; kingdom Metazoa; phylum Chordata; class Aves; order Coraciiformes; family Todidae; genus Todus; species Todus mexicanus. The sequence continues at coordinate 18,597 of WEIS01000184.1, read as the reverse complement.
GGGGCCTGACAGCAGCTCCTCCCGGGGCAGCCGGTGCGAGTGGCGGCTCTTTCCCGCCCCGTCCCTTTTTGAGTGCCCTGCCTGGGGGACGGGACGGGGCGGGACGGGATGGGGAGGGCTGGAGCTCCCCACCCTTCTCCCTGTGCTGTCGTCGTTCAAACGAGCAAGAGCCTCGCCTTAGAGTGTGTCCGGCAGCCGGCGATACTGGGGAGAAGTGCGCCTACACCTACACCTACTCCTTAGAGCTCCCTTCCGAGGTTTGAGGGATAGTAAGTGGGTGGGTGAGTGTACGTGGAGTGTGGCAGATCCCGCCGGCCGCGGCTCAGGGAACCCTCAGGATGAGAAGGTTGTGCAGGCTCAGAGCTGGAGATGAACTTTTACTGGAACGTACTGCAGCCCAGGCAAGCGACTAAACCTTTTCTTGCAAGCATTAGGAGTAGCAGCTAAAAAAAGCCCCACAAGTAATGCCCAGGAAGCATAAGAAATCTATTAAAGGAGAGGTTTTACTTTTCTTTCTTATACTGCAATAAGCTATGCTATTAGGACACTCTGTAGAAACAAGCGTAAACCTATACCTGAATATTAAATAACTACACCATTGTTCAGTCAGTAAGTCTTGATTTTCCCAGCTGGAAACTATTTTCCAGCTGACCTGACTCTGCTAAATATTCATTTGATTGAGCCCATGATAACACTGAGCCCCAGAGAAAGCATTAAATGGCCGTGCAGGAATGTTCCTGGGTAGATACTGTTACATAACAAGTGGCCTGGGAAGGTTTGATGCGAGATTCCACCATCCGTGCAGTCTAATTGCAAAAGATAAGCTACTCCTACAAGACAGGTAAGAAAAAGATTAAAAGGAAATAGTAAATGAGGTAGGATCTCAGGCAGAGGCAGAATTAGCATCCCCAGTAGCAATTCATTGCTTGGTGAGTCTTTGACCATACTAAGCAACCAATTTTTCTTCAGCATTTCTTGACAACACCACAAGAGGTGTGTAGTACTCTTCAGTTCAAGATTATGCAGTCTTCATTCCTATGGGTCTTTGTACCAAATAAAGGAACTACTCATTGTGAGACACAGAGCTGACTTTCATATGTCTTTGGGTGCTCAAGAAATTATTTGTTACATACTAACACACTATCAGACCTATAAATTGTTTATATTGCTTTTAAAAAATGTTTTAGTGAAATGCTTTTTATTACGGTTTCATTAGTTGGTGAAAGATCTTTAACCTGTTTAGTTTACTGGATCACTCTGTGTGTGTGTCAAACTACCAGTCGCTATTATTTTTCCTTTCTGCAATTCCTTGTCCTGGGACAATACTACTCTTGTTTGAATTTCCACTGATAAAACTTTGAATGAAATTTGGGATCTAGTTTGTGTGTGCAATAGACACACCAGAAAATCAGGTCAGAGCACCCTGTTGTTCACATCTTTATCAAACTTCTTTGGGACTGAATTCTGAAGTTTAATTGCGTTCCAATGGTAATTTTTGTGTGGATGTTTGAGAAAAACATTTTGGTGTTTTTCTTCTGTAACATATCTGTTTCATCTGAGAAGACCTGAGAATCAAAGGAACTAACTCAAGACTTGATCTGTCAAGAAACTGATGAAGAGCTTAATTTTGTAAAAAGACAGAAGAAGAGAATCTATAAAATTCCACAATGGTAACAATCTCCTGCTAACTGAATTATTAAGGCCTCTAATAAAGAATGCATAATGTTTCAATGATGATTATGTTATATTAACGCTTTGACAGAGCTTCTGGTTGTATAGACATCTGCAGGTATGGAATTTCATAACCAATGGCTGACAACTGCCTGGGCAGCAGAGACTCGCCACTTTAAAGGAAACAGAGCTCCAGGAATGTCACCTTCAGAGTCTCCCAACACTATATGTTCACTTAGGTGTGAAACTGTGAAAACCATCACCTTTTAGCAATTGGTTATATAATTCCATACCTGCAGACCTCTAGTTTGTCTTTAACATGAGCAGTTGTCAGCCATGTGGGGAAAAGTCCTTGTTGTCCTTGGAATGGGCTGATCATTGCTGCGTTGCCATCTTCCAACCACAAGGTTTTTTTCTCTTAGGTTTTTACTCCTTTTTCATAGCACTGTTTTGAATGCTTTTGAATCCTTGGACTGCTAACTATCCATATCTCAAGGCTACTCGCTGCTGTTTTGTCTTTCTTATCTCACATGACTCTATACTTTCTCACAATGGGGCAATTTTTTCAGCAGTTTCTCAGAGCTGGTGCTGTCAGAACTAGGTCTTAGACCACTGACAGCTGAAACTCATAGGAGAAGGGCTAGACTAGCTACCTTGGTCAGTGATACAGCCTCTTTTCACAAGGCAAACCTGGGAATGCTCTCTCTGGATACTGCCTCGGATTTGAAGTCACATTTGGCTTCAACACCAATAAAGAACACCAAAAACAATTCCAATAAGAGGTATTTTCTGTTGCCCTTCCCCTTCCGTACCATGACAGCAGCCAGGCAAAATGGCTTTAAGACAGACTTGTATGGGTATTTTGGGATGCATTATGCCAGGTAGGAGCAGTCAAAATGCAGGGTGTATGGGCAGATCTGTTGTCACTCAGGTTCCTCTAGCATGTGTCAGAGATGAAGGATGGTGCTAAGGGCACAGAAAGTATTTCCATAAAGATGCTTTATGATCTATCAGTGCTATTGTGAAGTATTTGAAGCGTGTAATAACTATTGGTTTCACTGTCAGTTAAGTGCTAAACTTTCTCCAAAATTCATGTTAAGCATTCAGTGTTAGAAGACGCCAGATGATACCAACATTTGTGCTTTTTTTTAACCAGGGTGAAAGGGATAATATGGAGCCAAATTCTGCCCATTCTCCTAAGCTGGGCCACTGGAACTGCTCGGGTAAGTAAAGGAGGCATGTGTGTATGTGACGTTAGAAATGATGAAACAGCTTCAGCATCTGAAAAATAATCTTACTAGAATCGCTTGATTTTTCCAACATTGGCAGAATCATAAAATATGTTTGCATCTTAGTAAGGAAACTGTTACACGAATCTCATTAAATCAGATCAGTGAATAAACGTTCCCAATACTGCATGTGATATGTGGACTGCCAATCTGATGAAAGAGAAGTGATATTCGAAGAGAAGTGACATGTCACTCTGGGGAGCAAAGTGTCGTGCAAGTGCTGTAGGAAGCGAGGATTCAGAAGAGCCTAACCCTCTAATGAGAGCAGCAATGCTGATACCAAAGAGTGGCTATGAACATGGGCAGCAAATACAGCGATAGTGACCTTGGGAAAGGCAAACTGATAGAGAAAACTAGTGCTTAGTGGCAGGAGGAAGCCTGCCAAACAGAACGTCTGAGGGATATGTGGGTGATAGCAGACAGATAATTAGGCAGCACTTTGCAGTGCTATTTGGCAAGGAAAAGCAGTCTGTTTAAAGCGTGATTTTTCCTCTTCCTTTACTGTTTTGGTTCGGGCATGCCTTAAGTGTTACACCCCTTCACTGGCACAGGCACAATGATTTTAATACAGTTTTCCATCTCCACTTTCTGTGATGTTTTTGCCTGAGTTTACACTTGCAGTTCTGAAGTGACTATTTCCAATCAGTCCCTAACAGAGAGAAAAACGATGCAGGGATTCTTCACCGCTTCTCAAGGAAACTGAGTCCTTTTGTGGTCCCCAGTTCATGGCTATTTTAAGGTAGCTCTGGCATCACTGGCACAGAAAGCAAGATCAGGTAGTTAGGAGCTTTACCATAAAATTATAGGTAGCAAGAGTAGCTTCAAAAAAGCAGCATTAGTTTAGTGTTCGCAAGTGTGCTTTCCATAGGCACCTGGATGAGACTTTCATGACATGATTCACAGAGAGGTCCTACAGCTACCGAAGTACCTGCATTTATTTACCCTAGGGGAAACTGGAACTCCTGTGATGCCACCATAGTGTCCTGCTGGTGTTATACCAGTGCACTTTTGGTGTTGTAACTATTTATGATTGATATTTTCTTGCCTGGTGATATAATTAAGATCTCTTCCCAGATGCCTACTGGGTGGGATCCTTGGAAATACAACCCAAAAAGATTTCTTATGTTAAAACCTGATTTTGTGATGCTTTGCCATATTGAGCGATCTCTTACACCATAAATTCAAGTCCACTGAATTCAGTAGAACGGTTAATAGAAGAAGCAGTTATTCAGTATGAGGAAAGTTATCAAAACCCAATTGAAATTATTTTTGTGTAAAAACTGGATGATATCTTTATTCTAAATTGAATCAAATGGAACAGAAGTCATAGTCAGAAGTCACCACATGGATATGGTGCAAGTCCAGGCTGTTGGGAAAAGAAGATGGGCTTGGAGGAAGAGAGAATATCTCCTTGATCTTCCTATTATCACTGGGAAGGGAATGTGCTAATGTTTCATAACACAACTCACTTCCAGCTGCAAGTCCCTTCAGGGAAAATTAACGTATTATGAAATGCCACCTACTCTTGGCCCCTTCACAACTCCTTGATCCCTTCTATCAGCGAGACCAAGGGATTGCAGCCTGGGCAGACCGGAGCAGCATTTGGGTGGGATTCCTGCTCGCTTGCAGAACTGAGCAGGAGACATCTTCACCTGCAGCAAGTCTGACCCTAAGGCAGAACTCAGCTGCTCTTTCTTGGAACATACTTAAACAGTAGTAGCACGAGTGCTATTGTTTTCACACTGAGTTTATTTTAGGAACTCAGATATACAATCTCTATTATAGATCAGCTCCTTTACTATTAATAGCAACAATGAGAGCTCCTTTGGATTAATGATTTACTTCTTATGTGTTTTTTAACCTAAAAATAAAGCACAACATTTAATTTTAGCTGTAGTTTCCCCTTAGCTATAGAGGATAATATGATCCATGCCTTGAGCAAGCCTCTCAAGGAAAATTCAATGCACTTTCCAGATACCCCACAGAAAATTATGATGTGCTGAACATCAGGTACATTTCAACACTAGTATATCCACATAGTGCGCAGGCTGCAGAGGCGAGGAAGGCTGCCAAAATACCATGCCAGAAGAATTGAAAAAGAAGCAAGTCTTTAAGCTTTTGATTTCAGGGAGCAACAGGAAGACAAGATAAAGTTAAACATTGCCAAATTTTAAGCTTGGTCTTAAAGAGATTCAAATACATTACTACTAATTCTCAGTTCCACTTGTTATGTTAGGAGATGAGGGTATTAAGTATTTCACATACTGGGATCTGTGTAATGTGCATATTGACAGCAGTTAAGTGTACTTAGCAAATCATCATTTATATAGTACTTACCTGCACTTATCCATATGGATTTCCATATCTGAGGGAGATTTCCAAGATCTGCAGTAGCAAAAATCTATTCCACTTTTCACTTACTTGGTATAATTTTGTATCACCTTTACTGGTTTTGAAAATCAAAGATCTTGCTTCTTAAAACTCCTTTTCTTGTCCTATCTTAAACAAATGCCATTGTACTAATGGTGGACAACAAAATAAATTAGGATAAATTAGGGAGTCATGTAGCATGTTCCTCTATGGTTGCAAACACATCATGTAATATTACTTTGAAACAATAACCAATGGACAGTAGACTTTTTACTAGTATCGTAACTGTGGCTTTATAGAATGAACATCTGTCACTGCTGATTACATTAAAATTATCATGTACACAGCCTGATATACAGAAATGATGGGTATGTTGCCTGTAATGTATATATATCAACAAATATCTGCCAGTAGTTCCTTGATTCCTAGTGGTGGTTGGTACAAGGTTAGAAGGGAGAAGTAATATTTGGTTACAAGCAAGCTTCATGCTTTCTGCGTCCCTGGGTCAGGAATTGGGAAATCCCATGGCTAATGGCCACAGCTAGCAGAAAATTGAGGTCCAATAGAAAAGTAGGTATTCCCTGTGCACCAGCTGATTGACACCTGCACACAGAGTAACAGAATTGTAGAATCATAGACTGGATTGGGTTGGAAAGGACCTTCAAAGGTCATCCAGCCCCCTTGCAGTGAGCAGGAACATCTTTAACTAGAGCAGGTTGCTCTGACTTTGAATGTTTCCAGGGATGAAGCATCTACCACCTCTCTGGGCAACCTGTGCCAGTGTTTGTATCTTCTTCATCTCTGCCGTGTTTCCAGGTTTTGACAGATAATGTCATCACAAGTAGAGGGCAAGGTGACCGCACACTCTGTGTGGACTGGTTAGAAAATGAGACTGTTATCCTGGGGTCACTGAAACCTGTGTCCTCGCTGAGGTGAACAGTTAGGGCATTTCTATAATACCACAACATTAGAGCACCAGAGGATTTTCCAAGCCTTGGGGTCCAGATCCATGGACTTTTACAGCTTCCTTGAATTGCTCACACAGAGCATGCTGTCCTCGAGCAAGCATCACTCATACCTGCTGTAAAGGTCAGGAAAGATTTATTTAAAGGAAACAATCTGTGTGCAAGCAACACACCACACTGGTATCATGGGCTTAATCAGGGCAGCAATTTGTCCGCCTGCCTGTCTTCTCTGATATTCTCAGACAGGAATAGTCTTGTTTGCCTATCCTGTGATGGTAAAATCTTAAACATTCTTACTATGATTTTCTTTGAAAAATGCCTCTTGCACTATTCATTAAATTAAATAGCTTTCCTATGTGCAATAAAGCATTAATCAGCGTGATAGTGAATAGGAGAATTGGAGGCAGGTTTCAGGTTTCTTGGAGTATTCTATAGGAAGGACTGCTGAATACTTTACCTTTTTTATCTTTTTTTTTTTAAAGACAATTTTCATGTACTTTTAAAGTAACTGATCTTCGTGGGTTCATGAGGGGAAAGTCCTGCTTAACTGACTTAGTTTTCTTTTATAACAAGGTCATTCATCTAGTTGAACAAGGGAAGCCAGTAGATGTGAGGGTTTGGGGTTTTAGCAAAGCTTTTGATACTGTCTCTCACAGTATCCTTCTGAACAAAATGTCCAGCACACAGCTAGACAAGTCCATAATAGGTTGGGTAAGCAATTGGCTGACGAGCTGGGCTCAAAGAGTTACAGTAAACGGGGTTACATCAGGCTGGTGACCAGACACTAGTGGGGTTCCCCAGGGCTCAATTTTAGGGCCAGTGCTCTTTAATGTTTTTTTTATAAATTATCTGGATACAGGAATCAAATATATCTTAAGTTTGGCATTGATACTAAACTAGAAGGAGCTGTGGACCCCCTTGAGATTAGAGAGGTCTTAGAGAGAGCCCTGGATAGAGAGCTAAACAATCACCATCCATACGAAATTTAACCAGAGGAAGTGCAGGATTCCCCACCTGGGATGGGATAATCGTGGTTATACATACAAATTGGGGGAGTCGAGGCTGGAGAGAAGCCCTGCAGAAAGAAATCTGGAGGTGGATGGCAAGATGAATATGAATCAACAGTGTGCCCTGGCAGCAAAAAGAGCCAGTGATGTGCTGGGGGTACATCAAGCACAGTATAGGTGGCCAGTCAAGGGAGGTGATTGTCCCCCTGTGCACTGCACTGGTGCAGCCGCACCTCAAGTGCTGTGCACAGTTTTGGGCGCTTCGATACAAGAAGGACATCAAACTATTAGTGTCCTGAGGAGGATGGCCAAGATGGTGAAAGGTCTCAAGAGCAAGACTTATTAAGAGTAGCTGAGGAGCAGCTGAGGTCACATCATTTATTCACCGTGGAAAAGAGAAGGCTGAGGGGTGACCTCATCACAATCTACAACTTCGTCCAGGGGGTAGTGGAGGAGGAGGTGCTGATCTCCTCTCTCTGATGACATGAGAAAATGAAATGAAGCTGCATCAGGGGATTTTCAGATTGGACTTTAGGAAAAGGTTCTTCACTGCGAGGCAGGTCAACCGCTGCAATAGGCTCCCCAGGGAAGTGGTCACAGCACCAAGCCTGCCAGAGTTCAAGGAGCATCTGGATGACCATCTTAACCATATGGTTTAGCTTTAGGTAGTCCTGCAAGGAGCATGGAGTTGGACTTGATGATCCTCATGCGTCCTTCCCAACTCAAGATATTCTATGATTCTATATTTTCAAGTACCTGAGCTGAAATTTTCTAGGGCAGATAGTTACGTGATTCTGAAATACTTTAAAAATAAATAAATAAATAAATTCCAGCAACAATGGTTCCACAAAAACTGGTTTGGAAAAGTTTTGGATAAAATCTACTAATTTTGCCCCTTAAAAATACTATTTTAATCACTTCCTTGTAGCATTTCCAGGCTTTGGACTACAGGCTTGAAAGCTGGCAAAGGACTAGGAACGATATTTTTTTTCCGTAATTTTCAGATGAAACTAATTAAATTGGCAAAGTATAAATCTCTGCAACATTATTTCTCATATCTTCAGTCAAGATTTTGTTTGGAACTGCTGGAGATACCCTCTGAGCATGATTCAGCCCAGGGTTACAGGTTTTTTCCCTGATATCTGTGCTCTTAACTACTCTCATTTCCTTTGGCCCAGTACAGGATTTCTTATTTTCCTATGTTCTCCATGTGCCTGCTGATAGTACCCAAGCAGGCAGGGAGAAGAAATGGGTGCAAAAGCAATGACAGAAGCTTGTCCAAAGGACAAAGTTTGGCTTGGTAAAAAGGGTGATATGGCAGTAAGCTGGGAGAAGCACCGGGGAAATGGAATTACCGGCCATTAGAACATACTAATAAAAATAAATTGGGTGGGGGCAGTAAAACCAAAACTAATGAATAAGAAAATTATGATATCCAACACTGGAGAAAGAGAGTTCTTATTAATTAACAAATTAAAAAATAGCACTGAATTTTAACTATACAAAAGTCTTCCTTTATCCTTGAGCAACCTGGTCTAGTGGGAGAAGTCTTTGACATGGCTGGGGGGTTAGAATTAGATGATCTTTAAGGTCCCTTCCAAACCAAACCATTCTATGATTCTATGATGAGAAATAATGACTGTTGCAGTCAACTCAGGGATCCCTAATTCCTTCCTAAAATAAAAAACACAGTAATCCATCCTCACAGAATCTTACAGATTCAAAAGACACCCTTTTATCTTTGAGCTAAAGGAGGATTTCTGCTACAGGGCAATATCTGAATTCTGCCTAAGCAAGTAGATACAGTAGAACATACCCACAGGCGTATAAAGCTTGATTCTTCACTGCTTGAAAAGGTTGCTCATTGAAAGCAAGCCCAAATTTGAGTACAGCAGTATTGGGCTGATGCAAAGGCAGAGTAAACAGGGGAATCAAGATCTGTGAACTTTGATGGGAACTTTATCTTACCTTTCATCATCCTCCAAAATACCTAGATGCTGTTGTCACCTGCCACAGCTCTAATCTACACCCTTCACCTGTTCTCTGGCAGCTTTGTAGGCAATTCTCATTAAAAGAAAAGGACAACCAGGGAACTCATGCCCTTCATCTTCTTTCTTAGTTATTTAAAGTACTCAGGAAAAAAACCAACAACAACCCAGATTTAGCTAGCAGATCACAGCTCTCTAACACAATTCTGGTCATGATTACCATCCCCAAGATAAGTTTGTTCCTGAAGAACTTCACTTTTGATATGGAATCACCACATGTGTGAAAGTAAGTTCCAAATTTAAATGGGTTCAATCACATTTACAACTGTTTGTAAATATTTTGTATCACAAATGGTTCTGCTTTGTAATGGCAGCTCTGAGATATGTCAACAGGACATTTATCATGCCAAGTAAAGCTCTTGGCACTGTTATTTACCATCTGCAGGCTTGCAAAGTCCTCTGCCTCGGTTTAGCTCATCTACTTCTTTCACAGCTAAGTAGCACTATTTCACAGCCTCCTACTGATAGTAAGGTTAAATACACAAGGAGCCCGAGGTCAATGTGTTTATCAGAACACTTAGAAGAGACATGGTTGCTAACGCTGCTGTGCCACCTGTGAGCATGGCTTTAAAGTATTTATTTTGTATGATGGCCAAGTCATAGGTGTCATACACTTTTATAGTGTTGTCGTTCTGTTTTGTTTTCCCAGCAAGAGCAGCAGATTTAGGCTGTAACCTGGCTGGAGACTATTCAGTTTTTCAGATGGAGGAATTTTGTTGCAGGGCACGGGAAGCCCTTAAGCAAATGGTTTGGGAAGTTACCGCTGTTAATTTCCTAGATTTTTATCAGAGATGGAGGGATGGATCACAAGAGTGCTTTTAGGCCACTGTCATGCCAGGTAGGATGGATTTGCACAAGCCCTCACAAGTTCATAAGGGACACTAAACTCTGAAGGGTAATAATGCTTTAAACCACTCTACCAGGACCACTAACCCTAGTGCAGGTCAAAGGAAGCTGCCTGTTGCGGTCATATCACAGAATCACAGATTGTTAGGGATTAGAAGGGACGTCGAAAGATCATCTAGTCCAATTACCCTGCCGGAGCAGGATCACCTAGACCAAGTTACACAGGAACGCGTCCAGGTGGGTTTTAAACGTCTCCAGAGAAGGAGACTCCACAACCCCCCTGGGCAGCCTGTTTCAGGGCTCAGTCATCCTCACTGGAAAGAAGTTCCTCCCAATATTCAAGTGAAACCTCCTGTGTTCTAGTTTACACCCGTTACCCCTTGACACCTCTATTTTTTTCCTAAGAGTCCTTTTCAAAGTTGTTGCCCTTGTTTCTCCAGTAAGTTTTCTACCTTCTCAGAAAACATTTCGCTTAGGGTGAAATAGCTGTGTCCAGATTATAAGCATGTTCAAGAACGCCCTGTTCTATACATTCAGCTTAAGGTCAACAAAGCACATAAGGAGCATTTCTCTTTCTTGATGGATGTCTCCTACCTTCTCTTCACTCTTATCCTTAGTTGTATGCTCCAGGATTTTCTGCAGAAATTTTGAACAAGTTGTATTTCTTGGAGCTTGCACCTCCTCATTTCAAGGTGTATAAGAGGACACAGGCACAGGAACTGACATTTTGACTGAAATCAATGGGAAGTAATTAAATATTCTGATATGTAATAGGTATAACTTTGAATTTTATGTTCTGATTCCGCTTTTTCCTGCTACTCTTTCCCACTACTGAAACACGCACACAAACACAAAGTAACATTAAGGTGGCCTCGTGACTTTATTAGCAGCTTAATTTTCTTTTTCAGGGGAAAGGCATTATGAAGGGACCTTTGAATAGTTGAGCACTTTTCACATCTCACCTATTAAGGCAAAAGCAGCTGGGATTTATGAATCAGAGTATTTCTAGATGCTGGTAATAAAGGGATTGTAACCATGTGTCAGGCTTGATGTATTTTTAATCAAATGACACAACAGAAAGAAATACAGCATTGATGCTCTCCAGCCTTAGCCCACTCACAGCAAGCTCCTGGAGCCAGGTGCTGTAGCCACTGAAATGTGACAGAACTTTGCCAGGGAACTTCTGTTGTGCAAGCCCTGTTCTTAAATGAACACATGGGCACGTAAGGAGTCTTAGAGCTCATGCAAATAGAGGAGTTGATGAGCAGGCAAGTTGATTACAGCACTTTGTCTAATTCCCCATATGGACATTGTAGCTGGGAAGCCACTGCACCACCTACTCCAAATTAACTTACTCTTTGCTTTGAACGATCCCCTGGGGAGTCAGTGGAGAGCAGGCAACACCCTGTTCTTTCAGTCCTCAGCTCAATTTGTTGTAGGACAAGCTGCTAGTCTTTTTGTATGCCCCAAGAGTTGTGAGAAGGAAGGAATTTGACAGAGAAGTCCCATTCCTAAACCAGACTGTTCAATGCAACTTTAAACCAAGATTCTGGACCCATCCTTTAATTCCTTGTGTTGACATCAGCACCAATTTTCAGCGCTTCATAATCCGGCCTTTATCTTCAACTAGTTTGTTTATTTATTTACAGGGATTACATCCAAAATCTCCCATAATGCCATACAGCTTTCAAATCTGAGGCAGACGAGTGTGCATTAAGGATTGCTAACTGGCTTTAGCCCAGGCTTTTCTGCTCTGTCGCTCTAATCCAGCCTGTTATTAGTTGAAGACAGCACTGTGTGATTTAATTGTTCCTTTATAGGAACAAGACCATATATAATAGCTCTATTGTCTCTCCTTGCTTTCCAAAGCCTACGGGCATTAGGCTCTGTTACCGGACTTCTGGTTTCCCCCAGTGAACAGAAAGATTAACTTGCGCAATCCTAGGCTCCTTCACAGGGTCTTACCTCTGGTTTGCCTTCTTTTCCAGCCCTTCCTGCAGAGGAGCACAAGCTCTGATCTGCCTCCCGGGTGGTCCTTCTCCCTGGGTGAGGAGAACCCAGAGTGTCTCTCACATCCCTCTTGCTATCACAGCAATGCCGCGTTGCTCACTCCACTCGCCTTCCACACAGACGATCCCAAAACCAGCCCTGTACTGACACAGCTTCTGCTGCCCAAGCTCTGTTATTCACAGCTACTTGGAACTCCACTTCTACTTTGCACAGCGTTGTGCTGCGCAGGTCAGCTGCAAATTTCATAGAAAGGGGAAGAGGAAGAGGATGATGCAGAGGAAGAAGAAAGGGAGTGTACCCCTTACACATATTCTGCCATCAGCACCATCCTCTTGCACAATCTCACCACAGGCTGCACACCTGCCTGCACCTATGCCACTCTCTCCAGCACAGCAGCTAGAGCTACACCTTAGGTAGGTACCAAAGCATTGCTCAGACATCAGCTTCCCAGTTTCCCTTCGCAGCAACCATTTGTGATGGACTGACCCCAGCACCATGCAAATTTTAGGGATAAATTTTGAAGTTCAGAGGCAGCCAGGTCAGTCCAGTGTGTGGCTTGGTTCTTCAGATTTACTAAATCAGCTTTGTTGGAGCCAGTTCTACCCACACACGGCAGCTCACTGTTGTCGAAGCAGTGCTGAAGAAGTAACAGATCTTCCCAGCATTGCCGTGGGTCATAGCCTTCATTCAGGAGCGCAGGCGCCAATCCTGTGTATGGCATTCAGTCTGGCTGGCAATCTTTGGATACAGAATCATAGAATGGTGTGGGTTGGAAGGGACCTCTAAAGGTCATCTAGTCCAAGCCCAAATATATGTATATATATATATAACCCCATATAAAATATATGGCAGTCAGCGATCTGTACCCTGCCCCACTGTCTCTGTGTGAGTAGTAGAAAGGCTGTATCATCTCTGGTCACAGCAGAACTGCACTTTAATTTCCGTCTCAATATGCTGCATGCAGTTTTCTTGTTAAAAGACAGAGACTCGCTTTTTACAAGGAATCACCTGGAAATGACAAAGGGGAACTGGTACAAGTTCCTTCTGGGGAGATACCGATTGGACACCAGAGGAAAATTTTTCACGAGAATCATAGAATCATTGAGGTTGGAAAAGAACTTTGGGATCATTTAGTCCAACAATCAACTGTACCCTGCAAAGTTCAGCCCTAAACTGTATCCCCCAACACCACATCTAAACGCCCTTTAAACACATCCAGGGATGGTGATTCAACCACCTCCCTGGGCAGCCTATTCCAGTAGCTGACTACTCTTTCTGTGATTTTTTTTTCCCCCTAATATCCAGTCTAAACCTCCCCTGTTGCAGTTTGGAACCATTCCCTCTTGTTCTATCGCTAATTACCTGTGAGAAGAGACCAGCACCAACCTCTCTATAATGTCCTTTCAGCTAAGAAAGAACAATTAGCTATTGGAATTATCTCCTCAGGGAAGTGGTGGATTCCCCAACACTGGACACTTGGACACATGTAAGATTCAGCTGGACAGGGTGCTGGGCCATCTTAGCTTGACCGTGATTTTGCCAAGACAGGTTGGACCTTGAGGTCCNCCTTCACGAGTCTGGTCGCTCTCCTCTGGACCCGCTCCAGCACCTCAATGTCCTTCTTGAAGTGAGGGGCCCAGAACTGCACACAGTGCTCGAGGTGGAGCCACCACTGCCTGGCTCCTGGCCTTGCAATGCCACGGTGGTGGTGCTAAAGGGCCCTGCCGAACTGGGGAGGGCCTCAGCGCTGGTGGGTTCAGGTGCATTTTCCAGGGGATATGCAGCACCGGTCCCAACCTGCTGCCTGGCACCCACCTGCGCGGCCCAGAGGCTGGGACTGGTGGAGAGGGTCTTAAGTCTCGTTCAGCTAGAGAAGGGAAAAGGAGATATGACAATGTTTGAACAGGTGATGGCTGGCAGCTACAGCGATGTGGGGAGGANTCGCTAATTACCTGTGAGAAGAGACCAGCACCAACCTCTCTATAATGTCCTTTCAGCTAAGAAAGAACAATTAGCTATTGGAATTATCTCCTCAGGGAAGTGGTGGATTCCCCAACACTGGACACTTGGACACATGTAAGATTCAGCTGGACAGGGTGCTGGGCCATCTTAGCTTGACCGTGATTTTGCCAAGACAGGTTGGACCTTGAGGTCCCTTCAACCTGGTATTCTCTGATACCACGACATAAACCCATCTCTTTTCCAGGTCAAGTCAATCCTGCGGAGCTCCTGGTCATTCTGCCGGCCTTAATTCTTCTCACTCGCGGTCTGACACGGACGGTCTGTCGGAAAATCACGTTAGGAGAGAAAGACGAAGGCTCGGCGGGGGAGCTCTGCTGCCCGAGGAGCCCTCGGGGTGCGGTGCCGGCAGGAGGCCGCCAGAGGGCGCCCCTGCCCCGCCAGCTGCCCCCGCCCGGCCTTGGCCAGCTGGCTGTGGAACTATCACGGCCTGTGGAGCCACCACTGGCTGTGAAATCATAGAATCATAGAATAATTAAGGCCGGAAAAGACCTCTTAGATCATCGAGTCCAGCCTATGACCTACCACCACCACC
>WEIS01000180.1:0-14512 GCA_013389965.1 Todus mexicanus | reverse complement strand
CTTCCCTGAGAGCTTCTCCAGCTACTGGGAGAGAAGGAGAATGAGCCATTCTAGTTCATACTCCATGAGTAAAACATTAAATAATTTATCTCTCTGACTGCACCTCCACACCCCTTGTGAAGTATATAAAATACTGTGAGCTGAAGACCTGAGGATTTCACTGGCATAATTAAAGTTGTATTTTGTTTTGAAGGATCTTTATTAGATGATGATGAGTCAAAAAGAGAGGTTGGCTCTCATTTCCCAGGGAGTATTTGCAGGGCAGACAAGAAAAACAATATAGATGAACTGTGCAAATTTCGTTTGGCATCTATTGAGACATAATAAATGTGCAACTCTGCGAAGATATTTTTATAGTCAATTTCCAGAGTAGAATTTGAAGACCATTAACTATATTAGATTTTAAATGTTCTCTGTTTATCATTGTTCTTTGAATATTACAAGCATTCCTTTATTAATTTTGGTTTAATAATGTATCTGTTATATTATATGCATAAAATGCCTGACAGGAATGTTAATTGAGGCCCCTCTATATAAGTAAGAAATTTCAGGAAAAAGTCTCAGCCTAATCTCAAGGTGATATTGCAAGAAAATTGAAATATGGATTGATTTACATAGTATGTGTGTCTGAGCAAACGAATTTCCTGAAAATTCATTCGAGAAGCTTTTTTTCATGCTGCTAGTGCTGTAATGCTGAATACTGTGCAGTGAGGTTAGGAGAGCCTTTGGCAAAATATTCAGAGTGCCCAGGATTTGACCCACAGTCTCCCCAAATAATGTCCTGGTAATACAGGTCTTACCTCGTAATACTTATCATCGTTGTCTTCTCTGCTCTGCAGACTGGACTTCATTGGTTCATCTAGGCATATGCTGTTCGATGTTAGAAAGACCACCGTACCTAAAGCAAATACAATAAACTTCTTAGTTGAAATTGCTTCCATTTTTCTAGGATTAAGCTTACTTAGAGAGCTCAGAATCTCTACAGAAAAGAAAACTGCCATCGTTTTATATGATGAGAAAACAAAAAGATTTTGTTCCCTGTGACATCAGTCTCAAAAGATTCAATTCTTGATACTAATTAGGGAATTAATTTGAATATATTTGAAGAATGTTGGGAATTTCTTTTGTGAACCTTTTTAACCAGCATAGCTTCTTGTTAAGAGGACACTGACTTTACAAATATTTCCTTCTGGTGAAATATGTCTTAATTAGCTAAATTTGAGAGCCATAGCAGTACCATCTTACAACAGCCACAATGTTCCATCACCAGTAGACAAAACCACCTTGTTTCTTTTGTATCAGTGCCCTCAGAAGGACTACAAAAAGAAGCTTTCTCCATGTAAGTATTCTGTTTAAATGATCCTTTGGGGTCGCATAATGCTTGTTTATAGTTAGTTGTGTACAGCTAGGGACATTTGGCCCTTTGAAATCAAGTGCTGTCTATTTTAGTTGTTGATCAGATCATAAGAGATGTTATGCATCAGTGAGATCTATTAACGTATATAACGTTTATGCTCTAAACTGAACATGTTAACTTGCATTCAGACTGAATTAGGAACATGCTTTTAAACCCCTGCCCATCGGTTAAGTCTTTAGAAATTTCAAAGGTTATGTTACATCTATATTCTTAAGGCTCAATTTCAAGGAGCAGTTTTTAAAAAAGCATCTGCCACTTTGCTGCACGCAGTGAAGGCACTGGAATGCTCATGCGTGCTCTGTCCCAGAAGGGAATTCAGGCTGCACACCATGTGTGCCCTTAAAGTATACATTGAGTTGGTTGCTAGATAGTCTGGTGAGCCAGGCTGCCATAAAATAACAAGCATATTATGTTGTTCTACTATTTGTTATTCTTAAATTCTTGAAACGATTGCCTAATCTCATACGTTAATACTTAAAACCAGGTGCATAAGGAGAAAATCTGATTGCTCATGGTAAATACGCTGAAAAACTGGACTCTGGACAAGTTACTTTGCAATTCAACACTGTGGTTGTAAAATGTCCATTCCAATACAGCGCTGGCAAAGTAGTCCTGAGAGAACACGTTTTATGCTGTGGGCAGCATGGATGGTACCGACTGTTTATCTGTTGACGATATGTTACTGTGTTTACTGCACTGTGAAGCTGAAGGATCTGGAAGTAACCTCATTTTAGAATTAAATTGGTTGTTTTTATGGATTTAAAGCTGTGTGGCATGCGTGCAGTGGTTTCTGCCTTAGAATCTCTGAAACAGATCCTGATGGCTTAAGCAGCTTTGTATTAGAGCTGACAAGATATTCAAACCTCCTTATGGACTCATGAGAAGCTCAGGTTGTGTGTTGGAAACTGGTCTGACATGACTGCTACTCTACTTAACCAAGATAACAGGAAAGACTAAACCTATCACCTAAATTGTTTGCCAGAGCCAGATAAAATGAAAAAAAGAGAAGTAATATAAATTCCTATGAATGATTTCCTTAGAAGAATATCAACTTCTCTTTCTTTCCTTTAATCCTTATCCAATAGCAGGAGGAGCAGCAAGCCCGTGTTCTCTAAGCTTGGACCATCTTGTTCCCATTTCCCATACATAAATTGTTCCTGTCTCCTCCAAGTGCCATAATTACTAGAGGTCCTCTAGGGTAGGAGGACAATGTGTTGGGGGTGGGAGATGTTGCACAATGCCTGCTACCAGCTTCTTATACTTTATAGAGTACACTCTGGCACATTGCTGTGGATAAGTGGCAAACAGTGGACTAAACCAGTGGTGTGTAGGGGTCTTGTTTGATAATGCCTGTAAAATACTGCTCTTTAACTTGGCTTCAGTGCCAGCCTGCCTGCCATTGTTCCCCATGTTCACTCAAGGTAAATGGTGTATCAGCGCTTCCATGAACTTTATGAACTGTGGAGTTCAGGATCATCCCTGAGATAAGGACCACTACATTTTTGGACGCCAAAGATTTAGTTTGCCATGCTAGTCTGTCTTCCACTGGGACCCAGACTAAAGGGTCAAACAGATCAGAGTGCTGACCTGGGAGTCTGCTGTAGAGGTAACATCCAGAAGCACAGCTATGAGGGGAGAGCTGGGCAGGGATTGTGTCTACCCAGACAGCTTGCTACTAGTACCCGCGGTGTACCTACCTGGCACAGTGCATGTGGGGAAGCACGTCCCTTCCCAGGGGAGAGGGAAATCCCATTGATAGAGCTGGAAGTGAAAAGGGAACAGGTTCTCTCAGGTGTACTTCCTGAGTTGGAGAGGGTGCGAAAGATTCTGTTCATCTTTTTTATGTGACAGGAGACCATTGAATTGTTAGAATAGATGATAATTAGGAGCCCTTGTGAGAAAAGAATGCATTTCAATCAGTCACTTACTTTTGTGTGCTGCTTTCCCTTGTTGATGTGCACATAATTTACATTATTTTCCTCTTTGTTTCTTTGCTGTGTGTAATCCTTCTGGCCCTGGCTGGCAACAGAAAAGGTTGGGTTCAAAGATCTGATGCTTCCTTTAGAAAACTGCTGGAAAAAGCGATGTATGATGGGAATAAGCACAGTTCTGCATAGTCTCAAGGGGCAATGCTTCCCCTTTGCATTCTCTGAGACTGTTCTACAAGATGTTGTTTTAAAGTGGGATGTGGTAGATGGGGAGGGAAAAGATACTGGAACAGTAATGAATCATGAAGAGTGGTTGTATGTGCATGCATAAAAAATTGCGTATAGGAAGTAAGAAAGCACCATCTGTCTTCAGAGTGCCTTTGCATAAGCCCTCCTCTTAATAGTTAGGGTTTTTTAAAAAAATATTATTATTTTAAATAAGTATTCTTGTCAGGGAAGTGAAATCTTGGGGATACTATAATTTTGGTATTTGCATATCTGGGTCAAATTCTTTGGAAAACAGAGGGAATAAAAGAAAAATGTCAATGGAGAGAAGGTCTAAAAGGAGCCTATGTCCTTTTAGTGGTCTGACAGGTCAGGGGCAGCAATAGTCTCTTTTCACTGAGGGCAGAGTCTGGGTTCTTGACTCTCTGGAGCCTCATGTCAGGGGGCTTCCATCTGCAGGAACAGATGGATTTTCTAAGTTCCTTTTCTTTATGATAACAATAAAGACAATAATGAATGCAATTCATATGCTAATATCTATCTAACATGTGGTCATTTACTGTTGGGCTTTCCTTTTACCTAGCTGCTGGTTTATAAACCTCTCTTGATCAATGGTCTTTCAATTAACTGTATGAACGTATTTGCTTTTTAAATTAAATCAAATTGGCAAGATCCAAAAACTCTCCCATGTTGTTTGGCACAAATACAAATTCTGTTTTCCCTGGACAGAATAGGAAAATGTATTGCTGTTGTCTAAGCCACATCAAGCTTTCCTGACATTCATTTTCTCTTCTATGTATGTTAATTTTCTAATCAACATAAAGAGAAGTTTCCAGGTGTTTTACGTGTCAGAGTTGTACACTCCTGTACTTTCCTGTGGATTAATTTACCTTTGATGACTCTACTGCAGGAACTCCTTGGAAATGTCAACCGAAGCAGTTACGATGATGCTGAGGAAGGACTTGTCATACCAGGACTTGTCACATGTACCAGAATGGATAATGTGAGTACTCTTCATCAATGTGACTGCAAATTCTGCTGTGTTTAGACTATCTTCAGTAGCAGCATAAGCTGTCCCAGCTGACCTCAAAGTGAAGTAGCTGAGGCATCTTGGCGTGGTCTCTTACTATGATTTATTTGTGAAGGGAAGACACATTTGTTGTTGGCAACCAACCGTGTCGGGGAAGAGGGCTTTCTTTTCCTGAATTGCTCCACCTTGATTCACAAAGACGCTGATCAGGACATGACATAAGAGTGAGCCCTCCCATCTACATGTGAAACAAGCCTTACAAGGAGGACCAATGTTAAGAGTTTTCCTACAGGTGCATGCTACAGCCTAGGACAAGATAGTGCTGGTTTCTTTTTTTTCTTCATTTAGTGTAGGTAGGCACAGGAAAGAGTGTTTATTTTGGCTTGGTGGTGTAACAGTAAGGTGGAATCTATCTGTGATGAGTTACTGCAGTCACTTGATGTATATCTACTTTAAAAATTTGACATTAAAATGTAATTAGTAGTAATGGCAAGAGTAGCTCAATTTCATAGGCAACTCAGTGCACAGTAAGTTATCTGATTCCAGTGAAAGAACAAGTTTTAATATTGCTCTTTCTTTATATAAGAATATATGATAAATCCTTATCCATTATTAACAACATATTGTGTGTGAAAATTGCATGTTATATGACTCATGCCACCAATATGCATCTGCTCATTTCCATAATGTTAAATATTTCATAATATATTAATTTTGCCATTTTGTATTATATGAACTATTCTATGGCTCAATTTGAACGAAGAAGATTTAAAAAATGTATACTTTTTTTCATTGGCAAGCAATTCTGTTCATTTTTCACCCGTTCCTATGGCATGAAGTGGGTTATGCTGGCTTTGCTGTGTTGTGCTTCAATTCTGGTGCACAATCCAAGGTGTATTTGCCTGGAATAGATACGACTCTATGCAGATAGTCACAATCTCCACTGCACTCAGTATCCTGACATTGTATACGGATGTAAGCCTGGTGCCCCTCCTATATTGACAATAAACATGTCAGTGATCAGGAGAACCAATGAAGCTTGGTTTCTCTTGTGACTGAAGAGTAAACGACAGTGTGTATTCTCTGAGGTCTAGTAAGGATTAACTTTACTGTAGGATCCCTATGTGAGCAGTCTTTTTATAATCTCTTGCCATGTCTGTCATCATGAAGTGGAATTTCAGTGAGACTTCTCCCTGCCAACTTCAACTGAACTTGGATTCTAGGCTTGAAAGTTATCAAGGGTGACTGACAGGCAAACATGCAGAGAGAAACAGATTTACCTCATTTCATTAGGAAACCAATAATAAATCAAGAATGACTCTTGCTGAAATACCACAGGTAAAAAGCCTCAGCATCTGTACAATTACTGTGGGCACAGTAATAATTTCTATCTTTATTAATGAGGCATTAGTTCAGCTTTTGGGATTTTGCAGAATAGGGATATTTACTATGAAGCTCCCTCATTTATGTACTAGAGCTTGATAAGGAAAAACAACCTTTATGAAACATCCTGCTCTGATTTGCAGAATCAGACCTTCAGTTTTAAACCAGACTTTAATCCACATGTAGCTCTGAGCTTTCCTGATAGCTGGGTAGTGATAAACAAAGGACAAAAGCATGCAAATATCAAGGTACTCTAATAATATCATTTTAAGGTTAACCTCTATGAATTGATCTTCAGTGTTAGAAGATATTTTATACCTTGATTAGCTGAATCCAGGATATGAGTGTGTGACCTCACATTTTGTTAGTTTTTTTGGGGGGTTGTTTTTGTTTTCTTTTCCTGGTGCTTTTGGCGCAGCAGAACAGCATGAGAGATAGAAAAACAATGAGAAGGTTGAGTTATTCTGGTAACAAGGTGAAAACTGCATTATCTTCATGGTAAATAAGGTGTGAGCAATAATTCCAGATTAGACAGGTTCTTCAATTATATATTCGTGTTAGTAATAAAATAAACATGTTTTCAATAACATTTGGGATATAAATACATTCTTCTTTTTTGCTAACTACTCTGTAGAGTGTAATACTGTACTTACCAATCTACTACAGTGTGTAGCAGCTCTAGCCCATTCTTGTCTATTAAAAATTAAACCTTTTTACCATACATTATTAAAAGTGCTTTGGTTGGCTGCAAGTCAAGAAAGACTTCATAAAGTCTTAGAAGAAGGAGAAATCTGATTAAATCTAGGGTCCACAGGCAGCAATGGAAAGTGCATGCGGAAAAACCCTCAACATTAAATTATGTCTTAAAATCTCCTTCAGGACTTTAAAAAATCATTAGCAGCTTTTAGTCGAGTTAACTATTAACCAAGGGACTCTTAATAGATTCATTATTCCATGTTCCTCCTTCCCTTTTTCAGTTTGGAACTTGTGTTAGTTATAGATACAGATACCTTCTTTCCTTGTTCTCCCCTTTTTCAGAATGAGCTTTCTAGAAATACTGTGCTCATTTAATAGTTCCCACGTGCCTTTTATATAAACACTGAGGAATGTGAAGATTGCACTATTTATTACCTGAATTGTGCATTGCAAGAACTGATTTTGACTTTAGGAAAAAACGTATGCCATTTAGGAGAGGAAAAAATTAAAGAAAACCACCGATGTTTCCTAGAGGGACTTTCTGCAAGCATTTTACTGACAAAGCTGCAGAAGCAGGTCCAGATTATTCAAAATGAAACTTCTATCTCTTAATGTAGTTTGTTAAAGGGAAGAAGGGAGATAAAATCTGTCTCTTCATCCTGTTTTATAACAGTGACAGAAATCACAGAAATAAATCACAGAAATAACAAGGTTGGAAAAGACCATAGAGATCATCAAGTCCCACCTGTAACCTACTACCTAGATATTTATAAAGACACTTATTATCCTTTATGGAAGTGGCCAGTTTGAGCTCCAGACGGGCTTTTGCCTCCCTAATTTTTTTCCTACACGACCTAACAATATCTTTAAACATAACCTGACTTATCTCCCCCGCTTTCCAAAGGCAGTACATTCTCTTTTTTTCCCCTAGGTCATTCAGGAGCTCCTTGCTCATCCAGGCCGGTCTTCTACGTTAAACTGACGTTAAACTGTGTCCTGGAATGAGAAGTTTTATTTCACTGGGAAGCGTGGAACTTTGCCTGTGGTGGCATCACTTAACCTTGAGCTGAGCATTGACCGCAAGGGCTGTAACATCTCTTGACACTGTGGAAACGTGTCAGGCAATGTGTAGCAGCACAGCCGCCACCCTGGGGTCACAGTCCACAAGTGGGAGTTATTTCTATGCAAGCATCAAAAATAATAATTTCCAATCTTAGCTCAAAAGGTCTTTATCCCACCAACATAAGCTTGGGGAGAGGTGCAGTGAACTTCTGCCTCATTTCAGATATGCATCTCCCTGGGTCAGGGCTGTGCTCATCTCTGACAAGCCAGGCCCCCGAGGTGCAGCCTGCCACTCCTTGCTGGCTCCAGAGGCCTGCCAGCTCCTGTCAAACAAGCTGGAACCAGAAAAAGGCTTGACAGACTTTTCCTCTGTCATCTCACCTGGGAAAGAAATGAGGATCTGCCAGGAGTCAGGAAATCACTGAGTGAGCCTCCTACCAGGGCCACCTCCCAGGATTGTGGTCAAGGGCTTCTCATCTGGTTAAAGTAGGGCTTGGGAAGAGAGGTATCTATTTGACTGAAAACAGGCAAGATTAGCAGTGCTGACAGTTGCCCAATTATTACAGATGTTGTGCAGATTTCTTTGAAATGTGGGACTGAATATTGCTTGAGATAGCACACTAGATGAGCTGGACAGCTTGACTGCTTTAGCACTGAAGTTTTAATGGTCTTGTGAAAAAAAAGTCACCCTTCGCTACTTTTCCTCCCTCTCAGTTGTTCGTTTGTTTGCTTGTTTGTTTAAATCGTCGGTCCATCTCTGTTTATATGAAATACAGAGGACAGATTCTTATGAAAATCTGATCCTATGGTCAGAAGGTTTCTAATGGGAAGACTGGGAAGGTAAGGTGCAAGTGAATACTGGAGCCCATGTACTGGCTGTTCTACAGCTCCTCTGTGATATCTCTGGGCAGCTGAACAGGAAAAGGCCATGAAGAGAGAAAAAAAACCCCAAGCAAACACCGAGGATAAATGTATCAGCTGAATACAGGATGGGACATGCCATTTTCAGCTGATAGGATCTAGAGGGAAAAAGCAAGATTACTCTGCTGATTTGGGGTACATCCATACACAAACAGCTGTGTGCAACCCCACTTCGACTTGAAAGAGAAAATTTCAAAACTGTTGCATAGTGTATCCCTGATTTATGAGTAAAGAACACATTGATCCTGCTAGGAGTTACCAGCAGTGCCCAGTATTTCTGGGATGGGCTGGCAATGGCCTGGAAGAGTCTTTTTTTTTTTTTTTTAGTTCTTGATGTATTGGCTTGGCCATCAAATAAAGATGTACTCTGGGAAGTTTTAGTATGACACTGTTCCTCAAAATTCTTATCAGATGCCAAGTCAGTTTGTTTGCTGCTCAGTTCCCTGAACCTTGCACATATTTTCTTAGACATAAAATCAAGGGGGTTTAGGTCCAGCAGCAAAGGAGCTCTGGTGGCAGTTGTTGCATTGGAGTGCTCAGAGTAATGAGAGCTGTGTGCTGTGCCTGCAAAGGGAGAGAGTAAGAAACAGAAAGAACAGGAGGAGAAGAGCAAACCTGGAGAGTTTGTGCAGGGTGTCAATCCAACGCTCAATTCCTTGCACTTTACAGTCTAAGAACTAATTCCATCTCTGGATTGTGGTGACTATGTAAGGCCACTTGAGCTTTGCTCTTACAGTTTATGATATCACCACAGCCCCCTGGTGGATTTAAAGCCCTGTAATTTTTCACAGTAGTGAGCTGTTTATTTTTCTATTTTACAGCAGTAAATCACTGGAGATATTGGTAACAGTCACCTAGTTCTATCATATAGTTCCCTATCCTCTTGCCTTAGTTTTTGTAGAAAAGATTAAAATCGTTCTTTAGGAGCAGGCTGCCGGAGGCTAGGGGAGAGGGAGAAAGCTCCCTTTCTGCCTCTCTTTGTCTCTTTAAAGACTACTTAATTTAGCAACTATTCATCCAGATGAAGGAGGGCATAATGACTACCAATTTTGCATCTCTGTATGACAAACAGCTGTATGGCTCCCGCTTTCACATGTTTTCTTTTCTCTTCCTTTCCCCCCTGCTGTATATTAATTTCTCAATTAAAGTTCATCTCACCAGCCCCTCATGCAGGATGCTACTGTAATAGAAGGCTAGGGGGAGGTCAGTGTGGCACATCACAGGCAGATGCCAGACCTGAGGCAGGTCTTCGGCTTGATGCCACCGTAACGCTGTGCCATGGATATTGGTTTGGAACAGATGGACATAACTGTTAATTTGATTAGTTGTGAGTGAGGCAGGGAGGTAATCACAGCAAAAGGGGATGAGCACAGTAGGTGTCATGTGCTGGGATGCTGTAGCGTCACAGGCGTATTCTGCTCCACAGGTAACTGTGCCAATTACTTAGTGCAAATAAATAAATATGAGCATCTAACAGTCAGCACAGTTGGACAATCTGCCCATTGTACCTCGAGCACTGAGAGCGGAGGCATCGCAAACTTGGCGGCAGTGCCGGGGACCTCCTTAGGAGAGTTAAAAGCATTTGAACAGAGAGGTAGAGGATACCCAGAAGCTTTTGATTTTGATGAAGGGAACTAACCTTAGCATTTAGAGAAACTCGATGTCTCCACTAACATCTCGCAGTGCAACTTCTGAAGATGTTACTGCAGGTCAAAATGTATGTCTGTGGCCAAGAGGAACCAAGCCTCTGTGTCCACATGCAGGCTAATGCGTATATAACAGACATGTCTGCAGGATGCGATTTTTACATGAACACAAATTATTGAAAAGAAGTTTTATTGTGAGTACTGAGCTATGTCCATTTCTAGTACAGAAAATTACCATTGCAGAGTCATAGTTTCTGTCATATGTAGGGATTTTTTTTTCTTTTTGTTGTGAACAGCAGGGTGCTGGATGTGATGCATGATAATCATTCTCTCATTCTTTAGTTTAGATGTGAAAAAATCTATCTTGATATCTGCTTTGTGGAGACTCCTAAGATAGGACATTTGTTTAGGAAAAAAGCTCACACATCCCCCTCCTTTATGCTAGATTTACTGATTTAGATCATCAGCTGGTGTTTTCAGGGTGTAGTTTTAATTTAAACTGTACCCAAAGACCTTAAGGTGCCTAGACATGAACAAGTATGTTTTATCTGTGTTCTCCTAAGCACTGGTCTAGGCAATACATACTCCAATTGCATGTGAAGCATTTTTTTTTTTCAGATTTTTGTGCACTCTCCACTAGGTTAGGCCATGGTAGTGCCTAAAACATCTCAGCATTTTCTAGGTTTTAGTTATGCACAGACCTTAATTATTGTTAAAATATCTGAATTAGGCTATTACACAGTTTAGTTA
Organism: Todus mexicanus; assembly: GCA_013389965.1. Lineage (NCBI taxonomy): Eukaryota > Metazoa > Chordata > Aves > Coraciiformes > Todidae > Todus > Todus mexicanus. The sequence continues at coordinate 3,454 of WEIS01000180.1, read as the reverse complement.
TCATTATTCCTTTGGGCATGTGTGGTTGTATGCAAATAAAAAGAAGCAGAACAGCTACTCCAAAGGATTTATTCAGCATTCTCTCAATTTAACCACATGGGGGCATGAGATATTTAGTTAAGAGAGGTTTTTAGGCATATGATTGGCAAATATATGATGATTGGAAGCCTTACTGGTAAACTGGAATCAGAATTATCACTTGCTCTTTTAGCTCTTGCTTGCAATCATAAATACTTTGCAAACAATTATTGCACATGACATTAACCTAAAATATATTAACAAACAAAAATACAGTGTGGACAGGGAAGAATGCAAAGCAGATTTTAAATATCCACATTAGTTAACCTGACCTCTAAATATATTTTTATGGTGCTATTTTGGTGCCTCTCTAAACAAAATCTGAAACTTTCCATATAACCCTGCACATCTGACTTAAATAGTCCGAACATGTAAATTAAATGAGAAGCAGGCTGCTCTGAGCTATAGCAACCTAGATCAGGAGTATATCCATTTCATTAATTGCCTAGACAACATTAATTTTTGTCATTCACTTGCAAGATGAGTAATACGCTCTATAGATTTCGGCCTAGATCCAACAAAGCACATAAAATCATAGTTAATGATGTTAAGTGCTTGAGTGGTTCTCCTTGAGCACATGCCTTAAGCTGAGTACGTATTGAAGTGCATTCCAACACAGGGAAAGTGGCACAATCAAACCTTTAATTAGTTTTAAAATGGAATTCAAAATGCATTGCAGTTCTTTGCACTTTACATTGAAAAGATGCATGCTTTGAGACTCTCTTGGGACAGAGATGACTAAACCTATTTATCCACTTTGTTTTCCAAAGGGAATGAATGCTTATTGTTTTCAGCTGTTGTTCTCGCCTAAATTTATAAATTTATTTTGCTCCCTCAAGTGGTTTGTTTACAGCAGAATATTTATATTTATATTTTTATGGACCTTTTTTCTTATAAGATAATTCACACATTTTATTGGTATTTAAGAGGGTGGAATCTTTTTACTTCTGCTTCTGCAATTTCAAATCAAAGCAAAACCAAGCAGTAGTAACACCATACAAATGAGTGTTCACAGTACCTGAAAGCTTGTTTCTTTTCAAACTAAGCTGAAAATCAGGATTTTGTACTGCACATTTCTGATTCAAATAGTGAATACCCACACTGCACAAATGAACCATAAATTTAGGTTTCGTGTTTTGAGACATCATGTGCTTTCCACTCGGCAGTTTTCCGCATATGCCTTTGACATTCTGATCTCTCTCCGAACATCACTGCACACAGGTGCATTCTCAGTCAAAAAAGGAACACTGTCCTCTTCCTCTCAGAGGGAAGAAACTGAGAAAAACACCTCTGAATTCAATCCATGCTTCACCAAAATGTGGAGTGCTTTGGCATAAACCCAATTTGTGATAAATGTGTTTCTACAAGGTGCCTAAGTAATGCATTCATAGCGTGGCAGAGGCAAAATTATTTCTAAACATAGTGTAGTTGATACAGCACAGGAATTTGTTCTTGAACTGGCAGACTACAGCTTTTGGGTACTTGTTCCTAAGCTACAAAACCTTCTTACTTCATTGCCCAGGCTTAGATCCGCTTTGTTTGCTCCAACAATTTAATCTTGACATCTTGCAATTTTCAGTGATCTCTGAGAGCTTGCCTGAAAATCCTTCCCAGCAATTGCTAGAATAACTCGAGACTGTTGATCCACTTGTGTAACAAAGAAACTCATGTCCCTTGACTCTGTTCTCACTCAGAATTAAAACACAAGCATATGTGAGGAATTACAAGTAAACAGAGGATGAGTTCATACTACAGCCTTACCTTGACAAAAAGCCTGCTTACACCATGTGCACTTTCTTCCCCCCAAACAAAGCCCCTGTAGTATGTTTGATTGCATTTCTTTTATGGTTCCTAATATGTCTGTTCCTTGCTAGCAATGAAACACTTGTGCGTATTAATCTCTAAAGCTATCAGCTAATCTATATGCTCTCTAAAATGGATGAGGCAATGAACATGGTGTCAGATACCATTTTCCAGTAAGTTTTTCTGATCTACTAATGCATCAAATATATTTGAATTTACTATTCACATAACTTTTTTATGGAACATTATTAAGGCAATTTGGTTGATAACCACTGTAACCTTTTTAGTGAGTTACAACACAGTGAGGTCACTATTCCTGGATGTGGTTTGCTGTATCATGCTCTGTGTGCTGATGCCATGACATCCGTGTATGAAGGACGAGAGCACAGTTAGTTGTTTTGTTTTTTAAAAAACCTTGTTCTTAAATGGAGAACTGATTAGTGCAAATGATTTAATATTACTCTTCCTCAAAAGCAATGAAAGCTTGGGAAAGGATCAAACAGACCCTCTAAGTTGGCTACCACCTTCCTGACTTCATGTGGTTTTTAAATGAAACATCTGACACATTCTCCAGCTGGGATGTTGTTTTGTTCTTCTTGACAAAGCAATTCAAAATTTGCTGAAAAACAAGCTGAATGGAAGAGAGATTTTTATTATTATTTTTTTCCATAGACATCTGGAGCTTTCCTTCAAAGCTGATGTGATCTTTCATCTGGACAAGAAAGGCTTTGATACAAACTCTAAGATCCCCCTATCTCCCAGTTAATTGGTGTTAGTGAGGTAGGTTTGACAGTCCCTAATGCAGTCTCTGAAATGCCTTTCTGTGTTAAGACCTGTCTATTGTGGCTCAGTCAGCTCAAAGACATCGGCTTTCTCTCATTTGACTTCTGTCCCACTGGGATGGTTACAGGTTTTATTTACTTTCATTATTCTCTTGTAAAACCACTGAATGCCAACAAAGAAAAACACTCTTGAAACTGAGCAAAGCCAATCTCTTACAGACATTCCTGTAAGGTTTGGTTTTCACAAAAATTCACAGAGGGAGAAAGGCTGATTGCATTAAAATTGAGTTCTTAATGTTTTAAGATCTTGTGCACTTGGAGGAGGGGGAATCATGTCTATTTTCCTGTAATATATTCACTAATTGAAACAATAGAAGCACGTATCTTTTACTTCTACTGTGTATATGTTAGTTATACACTGTGCATATTAAAGTATTATTCTCTAAAAAGATTGCGCTTTTTAAAACTCAAATTTTAGTGTGATTAATCTACACAAAATCTGTGCCCTTCCTTCATGGTAGGACACAGCAGAATAGAGGAAGTATTATTTTCTCCACTGTGTAGCAGTTAGCATTAAGGGTAATAATCTGGCAAAGAGATCTTACTCTGTGTGGCTTTTCCTCAAGCTCCTGTGATAGAGTAGTCTACACAGTGAATGAACAGAGCCCCTATTATCAGAATGAGAGAAGAGACAGGAAAGAAATACATAAAATTCATTTCCTTTTCTGCTTTGGGGGCTCTACAAAACCCCTTGTCAATTCTCCGTCAGGGCACACTGCAACTCCATGTTC
>WEIS01000178.1:0-16543 GCA_013389965.1 Todus mexicanus | reverse complement strand
AAGATCGCATGCAAAGTCAGCGACAGAGGTGTCATTTCCAGCTGATGCCTAATCTGTCCCTAGAAATCTCAGGGGGCAGAGAATTCACAGTCTCTCAACTAGCCTCCTCCACATTTTAGCTGGGTTTACAAGTGAAAGATTTTACAGGTGCTTAACTTAAAACTGCCTGGTTGAAATTTAAGTCCTCTGAGTTTCACTCTACACATACTATGGTTTACTATAATGTGGATTACTCTCTTTCTTTTTGTTATGACATTTCATATCATGCAGATATGAAATACAGATATATCATCTCTGACAATCCCCATTCCTTCCATCTCTCTTCACAGGACATTTTACTTCCTAGATTCTGATCATTCTTTGTGCTCTACTCTCTTGCCTTTTTAACAGATTTCCAGGTTCCTAAAATTAAATGCCTAATACTGGATATAATACAGCTGCTGCGCTCAGTGCTTGTAAGGCACATCTTGAGGATTATTAGAAATGTAATACCTTAAAATTTGAGCACTGTCTTCATGTGAGGTCAAAGCCATTCTTCTCTCCATCATACTATTATACTAATAATCAGACCTTTCTCCAAAGAACTTGCATTTTAAATAAAAAATGAAAGAGAACTCTCAGATGCAATCAGTGCAGCAGCATTCTATGAATGTAACAGTCCAGGCGTGACTGACTGCTTAATAGTCATTGATGACACAAGGAATGAGAGACAAAACAGGATACAATAGTGTTTACACAAGGCATTTTGAACTTCTCATATTTCTTGTTATATACTTCCTCAAAGCTTTCAGTTTGCCAATGTCATTGTCACTAACTTTGTCTCATCCAAACTGCCTACAAAGTGCCCACTAACTGTAGAGTTGGCGTTTTTTTTAAAATAACCATCGGAAGTTAAAACTTAAAGACACAAAACCTAACCTCTACTGCAATTAATTTGTAAACTATTTAATTTAAAGTATCTAACTTTTTAAAAAACACTTTGCAATCTATGCCATTTCTTGGAATGTGTTCTGTGGATTTACTGTTTTACTTCAAACAATGATGTAAGTACTGGTTAGAAATGGAGAGTAGATTTCACTAGCAGAACAGTTTTCTGTGCTGGTGATGCCAGCACTGAGTTTCACTTGGCCGACCTACTGCTGAAATCACAAAACAAAGCATCAGGACACTCTTGAATCCTTCTGTTGAGGCTTACCTCCATTTAACACCTATCTGCTAATTCAGTTAGTTTTGCTCCCTACCACCATTGGCAAAACACGCAACTAATTGCTCACATCACTTTCCAGTAAAACAGTCATGTTTTTATCCACTCGTGGAAACAATACACCAGACACAACCACATAGCTAAATCATACAGTTATGATGTCTGTCAAATTGATGTCAACTAAAGTCTGTTCATCAGAGCTGGCTGTGTATGAACTTAATCAGCATCACCAGCACCAAATGGGTTATCAACAGTGAAGGGCATTGTCGTTTTTAAGAAATACCAACAAATTTATGGCAGTAGCACAGGTGAGAATGGTGTAGCTACCACAGAATGGAAATCAGCCCTAAGGTACATGGGCGGTATTTCATAAAATAGCTAATAGTTTTTAAGTATCTCTATAAAAATTGCTTTGAAACAATATATTATATTGACTTACCCTTCCTAAATGATAAGTTTTCACAGCATGTATTTTGATAGTATTGTTGAAACCATTGTGCTCTAGAAAATTATCATTGTTTTCTTCTGAGGATAAGTACATCTCAGTAAATTGTTATCACAAACCTTAGAATCTTGCAAGCTTTTTCACAGGAGTGCAATTATAAACACATACATATTAATGTCATCCATTTTTAGTCATTTCTTATTTTACTGCAGTTCTAACAAATTTATTTTCCTGCAACTCAGAGACTCTTTGTAAATCCCAATAAAAAGCCTTCTCTAAACAACAGACATTATCTTTAAAATAATGCTACATTTTATTCTTGTTGTTTTAATTTCTAATGTAACTATTGAATAGATCTTGCCATGGATTTTATATACATGTCTAGATGATATATACAGGCAAAGATACTGACAAATAGTTTTTATTCAAAGAATCAAATAAACTTAACTTTTTCCAAATAAATAACAGTTCTTTACACTTGTTAAAAATATGAGTCTGCCTAGGGTAAGACTGCAACTATGTGCTTACAAGCCCTCATCTCCATCATGTGTTTAATGCTAGTACTCCACACTCGAATAACGGTTTTTTACAGGTGGATCTCATATTAGTTTTCATAGCAGTAGCAGCACTATTTTCACAAGGAACTAATAGAGAAAAGAAAATGGAAGAAATACTTATCTTCTATAGACAAGGTATAGATAAGTGTTAAAGCATTGCACTGAAACAGTGAGGCAAAGAATCAATCCTCAGATTTATGGCTGTCTAGATGTCCTTAAAAAAGTCATAGCACATAATTGTTTGCAAGTCCTCCAAAAAAGAGCAACATGAATTTCAGATGTACTTATTTAAAGTGTTTTAATATCTATTGATGAAACAGGATGCAATTATTATGAACTCAGATATCAATATGCTGGTTTACAAGTTTCTTGCAACTTTTAACAAGTCCCCTCATTTGCATATCTCAATACACTAATGTGTAAAATGTGGATATAGACACTTTCATCGAGATATAAACTATTCTAAGAGAAGATTAGATATGTTACATAGTTAGGTATTAGGTACTGGGGAACAGAAATGTGCCACATCATTCCCAACCAATGGGAGATTTTTTCCTGGCAGTCAACTTAGCAAAAACCTGTCAAGCCTGAGCATACGTACACTGGGATGAAGTGTTACCTCCACGGGTATTTTGGCATTCTCTTCAAGGGGCAGCAGTTTCAACTGAGTTCCTGCTTCCTCTAGTCTATTCACATCCAGTTTGTGCTCTAGCATCAGTCAGTCTGAACAAGCGTGTGTCTTCCCTTTTTCTTCCATGGTATACCTCTACATCACCCTGAAATTCATTACCCTCTACTCCTAAGGCTTTTAGAGGTGGCAAGATTTATCAGCTATTGGATAAGTGAATACAGTATATAGCATAGTAGTATTTCATTCCGTATTCTCCACAAAGATGCCTGAGAAACATCAAGGGACCTCAAAACCCTGTGTTCACAAAATGTATGTTAACCATCCACAAAAAATCTATTAGTTAGGAAATATTTCTTTGATTCTGCACCATATTTACTACTGATACATGTAGGCTAGTGCATGCATCTGTCTTGCAGAAAATAGGCTACTACTGCTACATGAAAAAAAAAGATAGTAGGTTTGAAATAAAAGCAAAATTTACAAGCTGTCCTTCACAATTCCTGCCAAAAGCAAATAATGAACATTTATAATGTTTAGAACAGAACCAAATTAATATTACAGAAAACAGAAAGGGAAACAATTATCTATTTTGCAGCTAAGACTGTATGCTTATAGTATTTTGGTATGTGCAAACTGTTATCAATTGTTATCTCTAAACTTATTTATTTACATTTTTGAAATGCTTTATGGAATTTGTTTCAACAACTTTTCAATACTCTTCACACAAAGGTTTTTTTTTCACACTAACTGCTTACTCCAGCTTCCAAGAGCATTAGAAGAAAGAACACTGAAAATAAGATGGAACAATAAATTCTGACAGTGGCTTATACAAACATGGTCTGTATGAATGTTGTAGCATGAAAAACACAGGTCTTTATGCAATCATTCAAAATCCTATTTGTAGCTACAGAGAGGACACTACTACACATTCTATTAGTTTTAACATATAACTAAGAAATCAAAGAAATATGGGATTTTTCTTTGGTTCTAAAATGCTGCATGCTGTCCTTTTCTCCCTTTCTCTCTCTTCCACTCCACGCACTGTAGAAAAAGAAGAAACAAGCTGGTTGTCACCTGTCTCAAACATTAAACAATTATTAGTTTTCTAATTCCACTTTTTAATTGAAAATATCCTTGAACAATTTGTTTTTTTGAAAATAATATTGAAAAAATAATCTAAAATTTAGATTTAAAAAATCTTCAATTATTTCTATTTTTTCCCACCACTATCGTTTTAACAGAACTTTGAGCCAGCAACACATGGTGCTGCTGTTACTGAAAGAAGTTGTCCCTGCTTGGGATGGGTCCTAACCACTCCTTCCTTTTGTCAGAAGCATACACAATGAGGATCACAGTAAAAAATCCTTATGTTATTTTTCAGTAAATAAGTTAAGGAAAGCAATACAGAGTTGTGAAGCAGGCAGGTATTTTTTTCCCTGACAACTTTCCCAACACAAGTTTGTTGGGTTTTTTTCTTGAGGTCTAGCGTTATGCATAGCTCAGCTTCAAAGGGGATGTGAAATTGTTACGTGCTGTAAAAGCAATAAAAATAATTTAAAATTACTAAAAAATGTAAGTTTGTCATTCTGCTTCAGAAAGTCAAAACTATACAGTAAGATTATGGCAGACTTCTTTTATCATGACAGAAATGAAGAGGCGTTACAGACAAGGTAGCAAAGGGTGTGGTGAAATTATTGTATAGTCCTCTGAAAACTGTTTTAATAAAAAAAAAATACTGCTCAAAGTCTGGTGCCTGCTCCCAGGAACAGATAATAATAGATGTTATAAAGATGAGGGAAAATGTGCGTGCAAATAATTTTCTAATCTCATTTACATATGGACATTGCTCTCTGACATCTTAAGTGAAAACTAAGATCTCATAGGCACTTAATTGGCCTGAATGGTATCTTGGTGGGTGGCAATCTAGATTTTCTTTTTGCAAGGAGCTGCTATGATGTGTTTGTTTCTGGGAAGGTTGTTACTGTGCAGAGAAAATGACAGAATAATTGATTTGTGAATATACGAATCATTTGTTTTCCTTCTTTCCCCAACTAGACAGGTAAACTATCTCAGTGTTCATCTAGTCCCTTCCACTTCCCTTTTTTTTTTTTTTTTCTCCTTTTCTTCAAATATATAGACTCTAAGCAAAGAGAACAAGTGAGCAGATACTGGAGACAGTAATATAAAATATTTACTAACGCCTCATAATTGAAATACCACATAAGTAATACTTGAAGAACTGAAACATCAGATATCTAAGAAGCATGGATGGAGTGTGGATATTTGTTTGCGCAAAAAAAATATTTTAAAAATAATATCTGTATATTTCTCACATGTTTTAGCATTTTATCTATTCAAATACATAGAAGGGAGACTGCGTTCAGGAAAAAAACAACCCAAACCACGAGGGTCAAGAATATAAAAAGAAAACAAAAGAAATTGAAAGCAACGCCATTTAAATGTAGGAATATTTATCAGTTCTGTTTCAGTTAGGATGCTTTGATTTTGATTGCACTGCAAGAACAGAACATTAAGAATGACACAACTAAGTCAAGTGTATAGAGCTGAATGGAGTACACTCTGATTTGATCTTTTAAAGGCAATTTGCTTTAAATCTTATTTCATATATACATACATATATGAGCCCAGCACATACAAAGTAACATAGCATGTAAGTGACATCTTGTAATAAACTACTTTTCTTACAACAGTTTATAAGTTACTAATTTTCTGTCTTCAACCCTGACCATGCAATTTTCATGTTCTCTACTTCTAAATAATACAGGGAAAAAATCTGATAAAATTAAATGTCTGAGATAAAATTCTACCGCGACAATATTCTTAGTGCTTTAATGAAACTTGAAGCTGAGAAAAATCTGGAGAAAATGGTTGACAGAAAATCTTAGCTATGTTCTTCTAGTATAATATGTATTTCATCAGTGTATTGGCTTTGGCTGGGCAGGAGTTAGTGTCCCCATAGCTTGATAAGACACCGGTGTTGTGACTGCTGCTGAGCAGGGCTGGCACAGCACCAGGGCGATGGGGTGGACAAGATCTTGGGAGGGGACACAGTCAGGACAGCTGACTCAAACTGTCCAAAGAGCTATTCCACAGCATCTGACGTCATCTCAGGTATAAAAGCTTGAGGAGAAGGGGAGGAGGGGGGGCATTTTTGTCAGAAGACGTTTGTCCCCCAAGCAACCGTTACGCGTGTCTGAGCCCAGCTTCCTGGGAAAGGCCAAACATCGCCTGCTATGGGAAGTAGTGATTTATATATATATATCGCTTTGCTTCGCTTTGCACGCGCAGCTTTGCTTTATAATTTTCTCATTAAACTGCCTTTATCATACCCTGTGAGTTGATTCCATCTTATTCTCTTCCCCCTTTGTTGTGTTGAGGGAGCTGTGTGTACTGGGAAGGGGAAGAGTGATAGAGGAACTTGGTGGGTACCTGGCACTTAGCCAAGGTTAGCCTACCACAATCAGTGAAATCATGCTGCGTTGGGGAGTTCACTATGCACTTCACTGAATCTGCAGAGAAACACAGTAAAATATAAAAGCCTACTAAGATTTGGATGACCAGCATCACATCCATAAAGGAAAATATTTTCTTTCAAAAATACACCAATGATAATGGAGAGTGTCCTTCTTGCCAGAGGCAGTTAAAGAAGCAAGACTTACATCTCTCTGCAGAAAGAGGTCAGATTCTGCTAAACATCTAGTCCAAGACGTGCATAAAGGGTCACTAGGGACTATATATCAATCAGCTATTCTTTATTTCTAAGACAGAGGGAATACGAAAACTCTTGAGCAGCTTTTTAGTTTTGTTTTATTACTCTCAGTAGAAATATGTCTTTAACTTTGGAAGATGGAAGCATAAAGAAGCTATTATAGATACAAAATAAGCCAGCCACACCACTGCAAGCATGTAGTAAACAGACATAAATGGTTATACAAGCAGTAAAATTAAACATAAATCTCACAGAGGAGGATTTCAAAAACTTTTTATTTGGGTAAGCACCAGCGCCTCTTCAAACTATCAAAACTGTCTGTTGCCAGAAAAATATTAAGCTCCTAACAAAATCTCTTCTTCTGTAGTCCCTGCCACTTTCTTAGGAATGCAAAAATGTACCTATTTGTCAGAAAGAAAGAATGAAAGAAGATATTCTGGCACTGAGGTTTTCAATCCTAGAAATTGCTGAAATATTTTAAGAACATCTTGCTGCCATTGTTCGCTAGACATGTAAGGCAGACACATTCCAACAATTACTGACTGAATAAAAAGAAAACCTATGGGGAGAAAGCAACAGTAGATTCAGTACTCCTGTCCATCAATGAATGAAGTAATATTAACTTAAGCTGGACAGAATGTATGTCCATTGGTGTTCCCCTGAAATTACTGCAGAAGAAGAGTATTCTTACATCAGACTGTTATCCTCCATAGGAATTTGATTCAGAATTGGATCCTCACAAAAAAACCCAAACCAACCAACATTTGATTTCTTCTACTGTAACAGTAAATAATGATGGTATTTCCTGTTCTTCCTAGACCCCAAAGTGAACTTCAGCTGATTTGGTAACTGGAAGTGGTATGCAAATAAATCTATTTAACTTTTACCACATTAATAAAACAGCTCAAAAATTAAAATTTTGAAAGCTATGCTCAGATTTTAGGGAGGATCCAGACAGAAAGATATGAGAAAAATATCTTGTTCAGTCTATTTGCATAGCTTCAAAGAATTTAAAAAACAAATACGAAAACAAAAAAACAAACCAAACCCAAACAAAACACAAGAGAAGTAGTCTAATTCTTCTCTGACTTTAAAGATCAACTTGAATCAGTAAAAATCCTATAACAAACTTATGAGAATTCAGATTTATTTCTTCTTCACTGGTCTGAAATTATATTTATGGGTCTCAAGTTGTATTTCTCTTCTGCTTCCTGCATTACTTCCATAAGATCTTGCCTTTGTAAAGATCTTTAATAACACATAAGGCAGAAAACTTTGTAATTTTTGTAGCATATTAGTCCTGTACAATTTTTTGTAAAAAAACCACATATATTGCCAATAGACAGCTACTGTTGGTAAGATTATGATATTAACCTACTCTGTAGTATATATGCAACCACATTTTAACTGAGTTGGAGATTTTTCCTCTTCTTCCTCTCCATTACTGGTCACTGAGACAACAGTATATACAGTCAAAGTCAAAAGATATTTTTTCCAAATTCTCTGCAGTTATTTACTCTTTCTCCACTTGAACTCAAACATTTGAATTTAAATATTTGTCCCCTTGTTACCTCAGTAGTATGATCTCATATTTTAAACTTCAAAAAAACACACTGAATTTTTCAGTGGTTCTTCAGAAACCTTTCAGGAGATATCATTTTAGACTACTCTCGAAGGACATTTCTGTTAAGAATCTGGAAACTGTCCACAAGATAAATTTCCACAGGCTTCTTTGTTGCTCTTCATTGTGATTGCATGTACAATAAAAATAAGAACTTTTGTGAAGAAGGATTTCATCAGCCTAGCAACCTGGTAGAAAGCTTTATGATCTAGGCACTCTGTAACCCAGTTTGCTTGTAACTCAGTTTGGTTGTGACTAGTGACTACAATCTGATAGTTCTTCAGTAAACAGAGTGCAAAGTATTTTCTTCCATGAGAGCAGTGACATTAGCTTTCTGAAAGAGTGTGGTTTTTTAATAAAAAAGTTAAAATTTTTGACAAATAATATCTATCCTAAAGATATTTTTAGTCTTTAACAATTATCCTTGAATAAAAGTAGCTTAAAGTAACAACTGCAATCACTCCAGGAGTTTAATTTCTCTTAAAACAGGAAATTAATTAATCTCTACAGAAGGTATATTTAAAGCACTGAATAATTCTTGTCTTATCCAAATCATTAAGTAATGGTGTCCAAGGAAGCTAGAGCTCTGGAGTTAGAAATGCACACTCCAAACATGTTTAAATATGTATTTAAAACTAAGCACAGTAACACAGAAGTTGTTACTTTGAAGACAAAACTGAAAATATAGAACTTCTTCCTTACAGTTTTCTCACAGCTGCTATTTTTCATATTCTTCCATTAAAATGGTTTAGCATAATTCAATTTAAAATAATTCAAATAATTGTCTAAATTTTGCAACCAGTGTCACCACTTGTAACCATCAAGGACTGGCAGATGTAGCAGCACAGTTTCTCTTTCAGTTGTGGCATGTTGCCTACAATTATTACTGCTTCAGAAGAAATGTTACATGTTAGTTGTTTACATCAGAAAGTGACAGTCTCCACAGCACAGGAATAAAATCATCCTTTTCAGTGCTCAGCTCGATAAGCCTGGGGGCAACAGCTGCTGTCATTTCAACTCTTTGTTTTTAAACGTGTACTTTTTGGTACCTCAAGATGCCATTTCTTCTTCAAGCAGAGCCCAAAACTCACAAAGTCATCCTCCAATGTAAAGAATATCAATTCCCAACTGGTACTAAACTAAATAACCACCAGCATGCTTCATCTGGAGGTAGATGCAATTGTGTTCAATATAAACTGCAGTCAGTCACTTTCTGTGTTTTAGGGTGCTGCGGTGTTATCATGCACTATCTAACTAAAAAGGAAAAAAAAATGTTGAAGAAATTAGTTTCAAATACAACAAAGCCTCTGATTATCTTTTCTACCAGAAGCAGATAATCTCTTTTATGTGCCATATTTGAATACACAGATCACTTCCTTATTTCATGTCCAAGCAATTGCTTTTATACTCCTGAAGGCTGTAGGAAAGAATACAGTTTTCACCATCCAGTTCCTATTACTGCTAATAATCAGTTCATTTGAACTGAATTTCCCCTGAGGAACATCTAGAATTAATTAGAACTGATCGAACAGCACAAACTGTAATTTGTTGATGCTTTAGCAAATGTATCTTATCAGTTAGCCCCATAATAGTGGTAGGGCACGTTATTTGTTTGTAAATACTTGGACAGCTACCATTTTATTTATTAAAATTACTGATGATTGCTGAAGGGATTGTAAATTTGTGCATAAATTTTGGTTAATTTCCATACGAATGATGCATTATATGTTATTCCTCGTTTGTTATTCCTCAACAGTTATTTTCTTCCAAGAATTTAGGCCACCTAATGACTGAACAAATACAATACCATGTGATTTAAAGGACAAATTGAGTATCAGGAATATTGAAATCCAAACAATTGATGACACAATCACATCAAAATTTCACAGGATAAATTCTGGATGGTATTTTCATATTGCAGAGCTAAGATAAGTTAATGTTGCAGATAACACTGTCAGGAGCAATTGAGGATGTTCAGGACACTCCAAGTGTTGTTTACTCCTTTTACATACAATAACATTTATCAGTGTATCATGTAATGTACTGTGCATATATACACAAATGATGAGGTTTTGGCTTTTGGGAGGTAAAAGTTTTGACACAACTGGTGTAACCATGCATAATGCTGTGCAGGAGTGCACAGTCTGGCCTACAACAGATAAATGAATAGCTAATAATAGTGGTCATGACAAGTAGACAGCTAGCAAATGCATGCAGAGAAGATGGTACTGTTGTCACTACAATAATAAACTCTTTTGTAAAATTCAGAACCTATTCATAAGCAATGCTTGGCAGCGTTTAGACTAGCATTCACAAATATTAAATATTAATATTTTAGATGCATTGCTAGAGTTGTTCTCTGTCTTTTCTAGAAGACTATGAGTATGCCAGAACCCTCTCATGAAGATTATTTTGTTCCACACAAGATGTACAGATATTCAAAACACAAGAGGTCAGTAACTGCCTCCAAACAGACAAGCCCCCACCAGTATCTACAGAAGATCTTAGAGCATTATTCATTTAAATAGATGTTTCCTTTCCCAGTCATGGCCTCAGTGGACAAGGCATGAGAGAGTCTCTGAATGACGATCTCCTCCCTTCTTCCTTCCTTTTACTCACTCAGTCACTCTCTCGTACAGACCACAATAACCAGTGGATTCTGAAAGCAGCCACACTGATTCCACCTGCTAAATATTGAAATAATAAATTTGAGGACTCATATAAATTACAATATCTGCTGGCTGGAACCAATGGGCCAGAAAAGGAGGGCAATAACAATACTCTGACAGACCACAAATTAATGTCATCATTCTGTTTAAACTTCATCTGTTCTATGAGCTTCAGAGGTTAAAAAAAATTGCAAGCTAAGACAGTAATATCATCTTACTGTGTTAAAGACACCTATTAGTCATGTCCCAGGCAAATAGGGATTTATGACTCAGACATAATTCTTCCAAATATGCCTGCTGTTCATAAAAGGTAGAGATATATGACTCAAAAATAACATTGAGACAGGAATAATTTTACACTTCACTTTGCAACATTGACTTTCCTCCAGAACTCATTGTAAAATCTCCATGTTTTATGAATAGGTTCATGCCAGTACTATAGATTTATTGCTATAACTTCCAAATCAGGTGAATTTCTCAGTCGCACAGAAGAGGTGTGATTTCAGAAAGAGAAGAAAGATACATGTAGACCTTTGTTTTCTAAACAGCTATGCAATGAGGATAAATTAAATGACATAGAATCGTAGAATCATTTAGGTTGGAAAAGATCTTTAAGATCATTGAATCGAAGCACTAATCCAGCGCTGCTGAGTCCACCACTAACCATGTCGCTAAGCACCACATCTACACATCTTTAAATACACCCAGGGATGGAGACACCACCATCTCCCTGAGCAGCTTGTTCCAATGCTTAACAACCCTTTCTGTGAAGGTTTTTTCCTGAATATCCAATCTAGGTCAATATCCCCTGGGTCAACTTGAGGTCATTTCCTCTTGTCCTATCACTTGTTACTTGGGAGAAGAGACCAACAGCCACCTTACTGCAACCTTTTTTCAGGTAGTTATGGAGAGAGATATGGTTTCCTTCCCTCAACCTCCTTTTCTGCAAACAAAACAACCCCAGCTCCCTCAACTGCTCGTCGTAAGACTTGTGCTCTAAACCCCTCACCACCTTTGTTGGCCTTCTTTGGACATGCTCCAGCATCATAATGTCTTGTAGTGGGAGGCCCAAAACTGGACACAGTACATGAGGTGTGGCTGCACTAGTACCAAGTACAGAGGGAAAATCACTTCCCTAGTCCTAGGGACCACACTATTTCTGATAAAATGTCACAGAGCCTTTGTAATAGCCTCATTTAAAATCTCCATTTTGANCCCTGCAGGTCTGGGAGCTGCTGTGGAGCAACATCCCTCAGCACCAGCCACCAGCCTCCCCACCCCAGCTGCCTATCTCATCCTGACACCAACCTCATTGCTACCACCACTTCCTCCCCTGGACATCACTAGCTAATGGCCCCATTCACCTTGCTGGGGCAGTTTTCTTTTCCCAGTTAAGTTTATGTCTCATCTACTACTTAGCCCAAGTTAAAAGCATCACATTATTCATAGCAAAGAAACAGTATGTGGTAAATCATCTGTGAGCCTGTTGTGGTGCTACTATCTCTGCAATTTACTGACCAGTACTCATTCAAACTAGTCCTTGGAAAGGCTGAAAGTTCAGCAACGCTGAGTATGTCCACGTGACTTCTTTTAATTTTGTGGGTACAAACCTCTCCTATCTGTCATCTGAGCCTCCTGGCTGTGATTAGCACAGAGTCCAACATACTTCCATTAAAAATCAAGAATCAAATTTTAAATTCCCTCATACAAAATCAGATAAAATAATATGATACGCTGCTTGAATTCTTCTCTTTCCTAATGCAGTCACTAACAGATTCAGACATTCAGTATCAGCTTTTCTCCCAAAATATCAAGATTGTCTTAAAAGTGATGAAAAAAACCAAAACATGGCTTTGGGGTTTTGCAGATTTCTTTCTTAAAATGAAAAATGCCACAACAAACAAATAAAAAAAACTCAGGATACATTTTAGATACGTTTTCAATTGATCATCTGACTCTTTGGGGCCTAAATATAATTAAAAAAACCCCCTAGCAACATATTTTCCCTGAAAATAATCAATCTGAAAACTTCCCAGAATCATGATTCCAGGAAGGGTGTGTGGTTTAAAGAAAATACCAAAAGCGTAACAATCTCACCTTGGAAATATATTACTTTTGCTGTTTTGTTTTTTTTTTTCAATTTTTGTAATCTTGCTGTTTAGAATCATCTTCTGCAGTCAATAATGGAAGTTACAGAAATTTCTTGGTCAAGCACTTGGGTAAGGAAACATGAGAGGACACTCAAATTTTGCATCCTTGTACTGAAGCAGCTTAGAGTCCTTACTTTATTCTTCAAGGAATATGAATATAAACTATTGTCTCTGTGACAAACTAAGCATCTGGAACTGCACTACATGTTCCAAGTTTATGAAGAACTGTAAACATCTATTTAAAACCTCTTCAGGGTCTTGCTTTGTAAGAAAGCACAGCAGAGCACTGCTGTCTATAAATTCAAGAAATTGTAACTAACAATTACAGAAGATAAAATGGAGCCTTCCTCTGTACTACTGACACGCCCAGTTGTTTAATGCTATTTTCCTTCCTACATCCTATTTCTTACTCTTCAAAGCTGCTGTTTACATTCATAGGACTGTATTCATGCCCTACAAAAAAAAGCTCAAGTGAATCCATTAATCGACATATTTCAGCAAATAATCAAGTTAGATCAAGGAATCCAAATATTATATGATTTCACTGTCCTTATAAATGTTCTTTATTTTTTACTACTCAGTATTTTTTTTTTATAATTCCATAGGACCTCTGAAACCTGGTACATTTCCTCCAACCATCTCCACCTAGATAAGAATCTTCAAGTTCTCTCAGTCTATCTGGTGAAGATACTATGTAATACTATAAAGTGATACGAGCTATTAACCACCCAATTAACCACACAAAGCTATTCAGCCTTCCATCTTCTCTCCTACCCTATCTGTCTCCATCTGTTTCTCCTTCCATGCTTTTTGCAGGCATTTTTGATAGTGAAAATTGAGATAAGGGTCATTTTTAAAAATTAGTGAGAGGAGAAGGGAGAGAGAGGAAGATTTCTAGAAAAAACCTGTCCTGGATATACAAATGGGGAAAAAAAAAAAAAAAAGTTTGCCTGTTGCCTGCCTGAAAGGCTTTTATCCAACTAATTTTCTCACTGCAGGGAGAAAGTGAAATTGGCACACACTTCTCTGGCAAGTTGTTGGAGCCTGAGTGCCCTGACTGTCAGCCCCTCCTCTTCCTCCTCCAGGCTGACTGCCAGCTTGTCTCTGCCTGTTCAGGGGAAGCTGGGCATACAGAAAACATGGGGAGAGGAATGAGACCGAGAGCTCCCATTCACCTTTTACCTGCCATTTAAAAATACATTAAAAAACCCTAGACATATTATTAAAATTAGCCAGACAAGAAGGGGTCTGATAGAAGAAAATCTAATCGGTTTTAAGGTGTCTGAAACTCATTAATAACTTATGAGAAAAATGGTATATAGATCTACTTTCTTAGAAAAATGAAATTATATTTGTTAAGGTAAATAAAGAGATATTTAATGATATTTTAATACAGATTCAAATTAACATGATAAATTAACCAAGTATATTATCTTGAATTTACTGCCAGGTCGCATATATTATATATGGAAAATCGTGAAAATTTTCTGATTTGGAAAGGAAAAAACCTGTCTTAATACCTTTAACTGTCTTAATATCTTAATACTTCCTCATTTTATGCCTATCATGTCAGGACTGTAGCCATTAAAAAAAATTTTAGTAATAAAGATAGCTATCATACATATGGCTTGCTTTTTCTTTTGCCAGTATGACTCCCTAAAGTAACTTTTGGGTGGCTGTTCTGAACAACTTAATGAATTTAACAAATATACAAAAAAAAAAAAAAGGAAATTTTAGGAAAGTTGCTCACTGACCAAGTATTGCTTAATCTTCTGATTTCCAGTCACTGACATGTGGAAAAGTTCCTAGATGCAAAGCAGATTGAATGCAAAGAAATACAGCGACTGACATGGTAAATGTGGAAAGGTTAGTAGTTTTTCAATTCAGAATGGATTAAAGAAAGTGTTGGTGGTCAGTGGCTTAAGTCACTGCTGGGATGAATTAAGAAACCAGTCATTTGCCTTCAGATAAAACCTGGAAAGTAGCAGCTCCACCGAGCTCATCCTACCATGCTGTCCCGTACTTGATTTTTCAGGTCACAATCAGTTTCCATATATTGAACTTCAATGTTAACTAAGGAAATGGACAACGAATGTGAGCACAGGCACCAGTAAAACTTGCAATATGTTATGCTTTAAAATACTTTTCTCCTGCCATTGTCTTCAGGTTGAGAGACTGCCTTAGTAGGTTTCAATATATCCATGCTTTGTATCAAGCTTTCTCCAGTTACTGCATGTCACTACGCAATCTTTGATTCTTCAGGCTGTTAGAACTGAGTGGCAGAGACTACTCAGCGAGATTGCTGCTGCTGTGAGCTCCTTATGATTATTCTTACTTGCTTATCCTCATAGGTCATATGCAATAGTGTTTAGCATTAAGGGAAGCTTTGCAAGTATTGTGGTTGCACGTGATCAGCGATGTCCAGTTTTTACTTCGCATGGAGGTTGTGTTGACACATTGTGGAAATAGCTGTTCAAACTGCAATCTTTCACACCTTTCTTTTGAGGTTTCTACCAAGTCCATGCCAACGTTTATAGACTGCATTCCTTAAATCTTTCTTGCTTGATTCCTGAGGTTGGTTGTCATACTCTGATGCCCCAAATATCTGCTATACCCATTCATCATTCCTAATAGAACTCTATTCCTGTGGGTTAAGCTATGTTATATATGAATAAGTGTGCAGCTCTATGCCCTTAGTTCAGGTCATACCATATTTTGACTGCAAGTGTGAATATCTTACAGAGTGTACATTTGCCACCATGTTAGTGAAGGGGAAGGGAAAGGAATATATGAGCAACAGATCCCTTGCCCTAAGGATGAGAAACCCATCAGTCAGCTCTGCTATGTTTCTTGGTGTGTGCTGGACAGAACTAAGTGTTACAGGTTTGCCTATCTCTTTGCTCTCCATGTTTCAAAGTCTCTTTAGGATGACTCAAATTCCCTGGAGGGGAATAGAGACCTCCCTGTAAAACTACTAAGACTTTTGGTCTACTCTGGGGAAGCAAGTGCAAAGAGTACATCAAAGAGCCACATCACAGTTCTTGTCAGCCTACAACACAACTGTAAATGTTGCTGAGTGTGCTGAGCTCAGATTTACAGCTCTTGAAGCGTATTTTTTCTGCCAGCAATGACACACAATGAGAGATGGAAGAATACTATTGTTATTATTCCTTTTGCAGTGATAGAGGGGTTTTTATGTATATATTTTTATTATTGTGGTATTCACAGAATCACACAGAATTACAGAATGATAGGGGTTGGAAAGGACCTCTGGAGATCATCTAATTCAAGCCCCCTGCTAAAGCAGGTTAACCTAGAGCAGGTTGCACAGGTGGGTGTTGAATATCTCCAGACAGATATTCTCCATAGCCTGTCTGGGCAGCCTGTTCCAATGCTCTGTCACCCTCAAAGTAAAGAGTTTTTTCTTTATGCTTAGGTGGAACTTCCCATATTCCAGTTTGTGCCCGTTGCCCCTTGTCCTGTTGCTGGACATCACTGAATAGAATATGGCCAGCCCCATCCTCTTGACACACACC
>WEIS01000162.1:273-26876 GCA_013389965.1 Todus mexicanus | reverse complement strand
CAGCCGCTGACATTTAATGTGATTAATATTACCTGGCATCTTTCAATCTTTTTTGCTGGCTCTGGTGGCCAAAAAGCGTCGAGCGAGCCTCCCCCGCACCCGCTGCCCACTCCCCTGCTGCCAGCACGGCGGCAGATGGGAAGCTGGGTGCCTGCTGAACAGTGGGGAGAAGGCGCTTCCCCCCCGCTCCCCTCCCCAGAGGTCACTGGTAGATAACAGTTGCACATCTAGCATTAATAATTTTGCAAATAATTTGATTTGGGAGAATTGTGCTTGAGCGGCAGCTCAGAGACGTGGAGGATGGTCGGGGGATGCAGCCCAGCGACAGGGGCATCACCCAGCACGTCCTTGCTGCGAGCGGTGGGATGGGGAAGTCTGGCCTCCTGTGTGGCCATGGTCTGGCTGCAGGGATGGGAATGGTGTCTGTTGCGATGCTCCTGGGGTGACGGGGTGTCCTCCAAACTCTGCTGGATGAGGGTACCAGCTGCATCCCTTGCCAGGAGGAAGGAGAAGTTGACAATGGTTCAGCTGCTGTGTGGGTCTGGCTGTCGGTGTCCCCCCGGCTGCTGGCCTGGGGAGAGCTGGAGAGAGGAGTGGAGGGGTGAAAAATCAGGAAGGGGGAAGAAACGCTTCAAAAGAGGAGAGGCAGCATGTGTGTGTGTGTGTGTCTGTGTGTGTGTGTGTGTGTGCGTGCGCGCGGAGGGAAGCGTCAGGAGGAGACGCTTCTAAGCCAGAGAAATGAAAAAGCCACAGGGAGAAAAGTTACAGAGGGCAGAAAATAGCAGCAGGGAGAAAAGCAGGAGGAAGGAGGAGGAAAAAAAAGCACGCAGTCACTACTGAATAATGTAGGGCAGGCTATCGGGGGCTAGCGAGAGTGACAAAAGCTCCCAGCCTTTTCTTTTTTCGTCATTAACAGATGGAGCTATGCATGAAAGCAGGAACGTAGGCTCCAAACCTGCAGCTCGAGCAATCGAAGCGTGAGGCAGACGGGAGCGTGCCAGCCTCCGCTGCAGCCAGGCGGACGAGAAAAGCTCTCGAAGCCCACGAGATGTGGACAAGGAGGCGAAGGCGACCCCATCCCACCTGTGCTGCCTCCCACCAACACAGACAGCTTCACTTGGACAGGAGCGTGGGCAGCCCTGGGAGGGAATTATCCCTGATGGGAGGATGGGAATTAACCCTTTCTTTTAGCCAGCTGCACCAGTGGGTCCCTGAGACCTGCCCCCAAAAAAGGGGTAAAGCCCCCTCCCCATCGCCTAATCCTAGCCTGGTTTATGGAGAGCAAAGGCAGGATGCCCTTTGCCAGGCGCTTTTCCCCCTTCCCAGAGAGGTTTTGCTCCCTGTGAGAGCATCTCTGGCATTGCTGGAGCAAGCCGGCAGTGAGAGCTGGCATTTGGTCAAGGCTGGCAGATGTCCCCTGCACAACCTCTCTTTTCTTGCTTGGTTTTAGTTCTCTGTTGGTTTCCTTGAAAAACCTGTGAGTTTGCTCCAGAAAAGCCTGCTGGAGGCTTTCCCAGACCCCAGGACGTTGTGGCCACCCTCTCCATTGCAGCCTGAGTGTGTTCCTGCCCAGTGCAGGGCCACTTGTGCTTATGCCAACATCATCACCTTCCTCTCCCTGCTACCTTTTTCCTGCCATTCCCACCTGCCAAGGCCCAGCCAAGCTTGGCTTTCTTTCAGTCTTCCCCTCTCTTGTTCATGACGGACAGCAAAGATTGAGGGTGGTACGAGGGACATCCCCCCGTTCATCTTTGTGTGCATTATCGTCAGGTCCTATCCATCCTGGAAACGCAGGATATAGGGAAGAAGAAAAAGTTGGAAGCCACGACCGTAGATGAACATGGTGACCTCCTCCAGGTCAGCTCCGAGGCTGGGGGAAGCCTGTCCAGAGCAGCTGGCATGGCATGACCCTGCATCCCACCAGCATAAGCCATGCAAATACCCAGTGCTTAAGCAGCCACGCAGACCCCTCTCAGTGCCAGAGCGGCCATGGTGGCTGCTTGAAATCCTCAAGTGATGGGCCGTGTCTTGGGGACTGGAAGACCTACACCTGGCCTCACTTCTCTGTGGCTCCTCCATAGCCTGGGAGAAGCTGGCTGATGCTTACGGAGAGCTACCTGCCCGACCTGGCACACGTGCACACCCCCCCGCGAGCTGGCTGAGCTGGGCTAAGAGGATTACAGCCCTGTTTGGTGTTAGCGCACCAGCCGTGGTGAAGCAGCCTCACGAGCGGCAGCGAGAGGAGCTCTGAGCTCCTTCCCACGTTGTCCCCTGCCATGGGAGCAGAGCCAAGGGATGACCTGAGTGCCCGTGCGTCCCCTCCTTACTCTGTCTCTGAAGTGGCAGAAAGTCATTAAGAGCAGCCAAGCTTTGTTCCACGGTAACGAACTCAATGGGGACGCTGAGATGAGAGGTACAAAGTTAGCTAGAGGCTCTTGGAGAAGACCCCGCTGCGGATGTAGGGTTGTGGTCCCAGTGCTCCCTGCAGTGCTGTGGGCTGGGCATGTCCTTACTTAACCTCTTACAATGACACTGCTCTGAATTTTCTCTTTTCTTCCTCCTTTCTTGCCCCATCACGGCTGGTGCTGAGTGCAGCAGGAGCTGCCAGCCCGCACCAACGGCTCGGTGCCCACCACCCCAGCGCTTGCCCGCGATGCCCTCCACACCAAGATGGAGCAGCTGGAGGAGCAGCTCCTCTCCAAGATCCTGACCCTGCAGAAGGAGCGCCAGGCTGCCAACACTGACCGCAGCCAGCAGCAGCACAACATCGAGAAGGAGCTGAACTCTCTCCACAACCGGGTGACAGAGCTGGAGCACGGTGAGTCCTGCCCGACAGGGATGGAGATGGTGCAGAGGGGACTCTACCTCGAGGTGCATCTCCAGGAGAGCCCCAGCACAGGCCACTCTCATCCCATGGGTGCTGACCCTCCTCTCTCCTCCCCATCCTTGGCACACAGGACCGCCAGGCTATAGCCCTCCTGATGCCTTCAAGGTGACCATCCCGGTGCAGAACAACTACATGTATGCCCGCATGAAGAAGAGCCTGCCGGAGCTCTATGCCTTCACTATCTGCATGTGGCTGAAGTCCAAGGCCCTGGACGGGCTTGGCACCCCTTTCTCCTACTCCGTCCCAAGCCAAGCTAATGAGATCGTGCTGCTGGAGTGGGGCTCCAACCCCCTGGAGCTGCTCATCAATGACAAGGTCAGCCCAGCCACAGCAGGGGCAGGAGAGAAGCCCCTGCCCTCATCTCCCCTGCTTCAGTCCCCCTGATGGTCCTGAGGGAGTACTGGTGTGGAGGAGCTGAGAGGAAGAGGCCCAGGGTGGAAGGAGGAGGCAGAAGGGTGGGGAGGATGGCTTGCGGGGGTGGGTTCTGGGAGGGAGAAGCAGCACGTCGGGATGTCTGTAAAATTTGGGGCGTCACCACTGTGAGGGTGCACCGCTTGCTCTGCGAGGGGTCAGGGGCACACCAGGGTCCCCTGGCAGTCCCACCAAGCACTGGGCTCTTGCTCTTCATGAAAAGGTTGCCCAGCTGCCACTGAGCCTGAAGGACAAGGCCTGGCACCATATCTGTGTGGCGTGGACCACCCGGGACGGCAAGTGGTCGGCATACCAGGACGGCGAGCAGCGGGGCTCTGGTGAGAACCTGGCCTCCTGGCACTCCATCAAGCCCCAGGGCGTCATCATCCTGGGCCAGGAGCAGGTACGTGCTGGCCTGCTGCAAGGACTGTCAGTTCGTACCGGTGAGAAGCCGGCCGGGGGCAGCCCCCAAATGGGGCGAGGGCAGGGGGTGGCACAGGCAGGAGCGCTGAGCATGGCGCTCTGGCAGCTTGGGCAAGGGACTCTCCTGCCTGCTCATCTGACCTCCTGGTGGGCCACAAGTACTCATCACCTCCTCTTCTCTATCCCCATCCCTCTGTCCTCCATTTGCTCCCTGCTTTGTTTTCTTGTATCTCCTCCACACATCCATCCCTTCCTTGCCATTGGGAATCTCACTCTACTTCTCCCAAAACTTCTCCTCCTTGCCCTGTTTGCCCACTGGATGCATGTTCCTTCTCCTGTCCTCATCTGTGTCCCATCACCTCTCCTGCTCTTTCCCAGGACACGCTGGGCGGCCGCTTTGACGCCACACAAGCTTTCGTGGGGGAGCTGGCGCAGTTCGGGGTGTGGGACCACATGCTGGCACCAGCGGAGATCCTGGGCTTGGCCAACTGCACCTCCCACCTCCAAGGCAACGTGATCCAGTGGGATGACCAGGCAGTGGAGGTCTTTGGGGGCGCCAGCAAGAGGGCCTTCGCCGCCTGCGAGGAAGGGAAGAAGGCATGAGTGGCCCCTCACCCCTTCCCCAACACCGAGGAGCCCGGTGGCAGCCCTGAAGCAGGGAGCCCTTTCTCCCCTCCCAGACCGCTGAGCCTTGCTGGGGCGATGCTCGAGCCCCCTACACTGGCATCCTGGGAGGTGGGGGGGGGCCCTGGCAGCCTCCCTCTTGCCACCACGCTGGCGGTGTGGCTTGTTGTCACTCCCAGCACATCTGCCCCCGGGTCTTGCCTTGCCCCACTTCTGTCTTGAGAGGACCTCGCCGTACCCGCTGGCATCTCTGGTATGGCGAGGGCCCCTGCCTTGTCAGTCCCAGCAGGAGTAGGAAGGACATCTTCGACTCCCCAAGGGCAGTCTGGCCTTGGTAGACCCCTGCCCCAGCCCCGAGTATACCCCCTTTCCTTATTTATTTCTAGCACCTCGCTGTCTGGTTTTGTAAGCCCGTACTCCACAGGAGCCTGAAGGCTCAGCCAGGAGCATCTTCCCCTCCGGTGCCATCCCGTTTTCTCCTGCCTCCCTGGTTTTTCAAGTGCAGCCCTGGTGAGGCCAAGGGAGGCTGGCAGAGGGTCATCAGGGCTGCACTCACCCCCTGCACCCCTTCCTCCACCTCCACTAGCTGTTCAGGGAGGGCTGCCTGAGGGGACTCAGACTTTGGAGGCAGAGGGAAGCAGAGCTGGTCCCCTCACCCCAGCTGAGGGGTCACTCAGCCGCCATGGGAATGGGGGACAAAGCACCTCCCTCAGCCTTGGCTGGGGTCCATCTCCCGGCCTTTTGGGTGCTGGATTGGGTTGCTGCCCTTGCCTCCAGCTGGGTCCCTTGCTTTGAGGTGCTTCTGGCCAGGGCCAGGGCCAGCACCGGCCTCAGAACTAGGGGGGAGGGGGAATATGGGGTGGACTTGTATTTTCCCTGTGGAGTGCCTGAGAATCCGCTGTTCCCACTCTGCGTGCTCACCAACATCTCAATATGTGAGTGTGTGTGCGTGTGTGTGTCTTGGCGGGGCGTGGGAGGGTTATTTCCGGGGTCTCGTGGTTGCTAAATGCAGTGTCCAGCTTCCAGTGCTCCCCGCTACCCCCAGGCCCATTCTGTGCTTTCGGCGATGGCTGCCCCTGCACCTGAGGGAGGTGAAGCGAGCAGAGGGGGCAGCCCCGCCACCCAGCATCGCCACCCAGCAGGGTCCCCGCCAGCCCAGCGGTGGGGCAGCTCAGCCCCCTGGGGGGGACACAGCGGGGACAGGCCGCAACCCTCGTGCCAACTGGGAAACACTGTGACCTTCGCGCACCCCGCCGAGCTGCCCCCTCTCCCTCGCTTGCTCGCGCGCTTTCTCTACTGCACGTTCATGAAAGGGACCCCTGACCTGTGCCCGTGTTGGAACATTTCTTTTGTAAAGCTGATCGTGGACAATAAATGTGATGTTTTCTGTTCGAGCCTCCTGCGGGGCGCGAGGTCGCTGCGGGGGTGGAGGGGACGGGCCGGCCCAAGCCAAGGTGTCCTTCCCCGGGATGCTCGGGGTGGTGTCCCTGGGGGGAGGCAGCTGTGCAGCTGGTGTTACAGAAATATTGCTGCACAGGTCTGGGTGTCATTCCCCCGAGGGGGCAGGGGAGGTGTGACAGTTGGGCATCTCTCATCTACCTCATCGTGGAGCAGCATGGGGTACAGACTGCTGCTGGGGGGCTGAGGGAAGAACCTCTCCGCAGAGGAGGAACCCCCACCGACACAATGGGGAAGTAGAAACCATGGGGAAATCACAGCCTCCAGGTCAGACCGTGATGGTGAGGTGCTCACATCAGGTATAAATCTAATTAAGTACTAGTAATGAGTTCCTGGCCTAGCTAGGAACAAGCTGGTTCATCCTCGGCACGGGTCTTGGAGCTGCCTACTCGAGAGCAACCCATGGCCAGGTCTGCATGATGCCTTTGCCCCTCAGTGGGTCTGTCCCTTGTAGGAAAAGCACAACCTCACCAAGATTTGGGGAAAACAGAGCATAAAGCCAGAGGACTCCGTTTTCCCCAGGGCCCTGCATTGCTGGTGTGCCAGTGGGGTGTCTGCTGAGCCAAAACTGTCCCTGTAGCTCCCACTTCTCCTTCTGGAGGGTATTTAATGCCACAAAACAAAGCCTGGGGCACTCACCTTCAGCCTTTCAGCACATCTCCTCAAAGTCGAGTGGGTTTTTTTCAAGAAAAAAATAACTGAGTACGTACTTCAGCTGGAGGGTACACTCAAGGGCTTTGCTGAGCTGGAGGCTCGCTGCCACATCGCTTACAGGAGAGGGTTCAACAGGTGACCTCTGCTTGTGCACCCAAGTAACAGCAATACAATTAGGAAGGACAGCACTTTCTAGAGGAGGAAATGTCCAAAACCATTGCTGGGGTCACAGACTTAGGAGAATGTGAAATGGGGGGGGGACTGGCCCGAAAGATCCTCCTTCTGAAGCTTCAGGAGCCCTACAAGGAGGCTTTTGGGGCTGCTGGCCAAGGCAGAAGACACTGAGGAGGAAGAACAAGGATGGAAACTGCCTGGCCAGTGGTGTAGGCTGTTGGCACAGCATCTCCTCCAGAGCCTGGAAACCCAGCCCAGCCCAGCTGCAATCAGTGTAAACCCTGCTCAGAAAAGCAGAAACAAATTGTATACCAGGAGCTGCTCGGGCAGTGACTTTAGTGCTTCTCACTGCCTTCCTGCCAGATCCCAACCCCAGCCATGTCCCCAGGACGTGTGGATCTGTCACTGCTGGGATGGGAGAAAGGGAGGAGCCCAGCAGCACAGCTTCTGCAGGGCAACCTCTCCCCTCAGAGGTTCACAGCCTGTTGGGCAGACCAGGGGGAATGCAGGAAAACTTGATATAATTTATCCAGACATTTTAAAAGCTTACGGCAAATGCCTCTGTATAAGGTGCTTCAGGAACTGAAGGCATTACAGAGAGACTAGAAACTGGTCGGGAGACAGAAAATCATGAGTAGGAATAAATATTTGATTTCCCTCCTGCCCTGGCTCTCTGCAGGAAGCACGGCTGCTCCTCACCCATCTGGGGAGGGGAAGAATAAGACAGGACCGCTTATTTTTGGTAAGCCGAGCCTTGCAAGAGCTGCAAACCTGCAACTGGGTTTAAAAGGTGGAGGAGACAGCAAATCAATGGCGTTGCTGGCTGGAAGGAGTAATTACAATGACTTACACATATTGCTTGCTTCTAAATTAACCAGGAGCACTCAGGAGATGCTCTGCATCTCTCTGAGGGCAGCTGGTTGGAAAACAACACATTGCGAGCAGGAGAGATGAGGAACAACAAAGTCACCCTTGGCGAGGGTTAAAGAAGGAAAATTTTAACCATGGTGTGGAGGTTTTGTGGTTGGGGTAGGTGTGCTCAGCCAGGATGCTGCGTTGTGCCTGGACACCAAAGATGGGGGGACAAAGCCATGGAGGGAGCCCCAGAGGTGGGCAGAGCAGAGGCAGTGGCACTGTCAGGCTGCGGCAGTTCAGCACAAGAGGAGGTGGTGGGGGAGACAAGCAGATGCGATGGATATCATCTGCACTTTCTTCTCTATCTCCCCCCACGGGGCTGTTAACACGCTTCGAGGGGAGGAAAGGGACTGCCATTCCCCTTCCTAATCCTCAGGACTCACTGCTGTAGGGCTTTCTGCAGACCAAGGGCTTAGCGAGACTCAAACATGTATTCCCCCCACCCACCTGCAAAGGGCTTTGTCCTGCAGAGAGTAAGACCAGGTCAAAGATGGCAACTGGAAACCTCCAGGCCTGATGGCTATTAATTATCAGGTTTGAACAGAAAAGGTGCAATTCCTGAACCTGTCCAGCCCCTGCCTGGCTTTGCAGAGGGCACCACCAGCTATGAAGGCTCTGCCTCCCCAGGGACATTGGAAGCCCTGACCTTCACCTCAGGGTGGGCTTTGGGGAGCTCCTGCACTCCCTGACACCCGCAGCCTCAGCTTTGGGCTCTCGGGTGACAGCTCTGTGGCATGTCGGCCTCCCAGTCCCCTCAAATGAGGTCAAGCCAGCTCACACCTCACCCCCAGGAGGTGACGCTTCCGAAGTCCCCATTACCTGTGCTGACCTAGCAATAGGGGGCTGCCTTAATTGCCTCCTTGCGACTCTCCATCCTGCCAGGAGCCTCCTCTGCTCCCTCCTGGAGCCAGGAAGGCTCATTAGGTCTCGTGCAGCGCTCGCACGGGGACGTGCCAAGCTCTCAGCACATCTGGCACAGAAACAGCCCCCACGTGGCTGATAGTGCTGCGGCACCAGACCTTACTAGAGGTAGGAGCTACAGGATCAGCTGTGGAACACTGTCTTGCCCAGCAGAACAGGGGATCCAGCTGTCCCAAAGTGGGTTGCTTTCTCCTCCAGAGCAGAGGGCTGGGCTGCTTTTGGCAGCCACCATGTTCCCACACACACCAGTGTCCCTGTCTCTGCCTTCCTTCAGCTCAATGCAACACATTTGGGCTCTGATCCCAGAGAAATGTGGCTTCAGCGTCTCCACAGGGCCTCCTGAACGTTCCTTCTGCCTCCAGATAGCTGTGATCATCTTACCCACCCCGGGGCAGCTACAGGGGGGACCTCAGTGTGTCCCCAGTCCTCAGCATGTGCTAGCAACCTTGAGCTCCCTGCTTGATCACAGACAGGAGACACAGCATGGCAGGGCCTGTGCCCACAGCGACGATGAGGGGGTCCCAAAACCTGGCCAGAAGCAGCCAAGAAAAGAGAGAGTCAGTAGGTGCCCACCACCTGATGAAGAGACAGCCTGACATCCAGTCTCCTCCCCGTCAACAAAGGAGACGGCTACAAGAAAGCGTGGGGCAGTACAGATACAATACACACATATATTTTGCAGTCAGCAGTAACATTGCTGTTTCTCAGCTGAGCAGCACAGCGCGTTCTCATGTCAGGCAGCAAATGGCACTTCTTTGTTTTAATGCACTTCACTGTGGCTGCAGAAGGTGAAAGGCTGAGTTTCCATCAGTGATTTAGTAGCGAATAACAAAAGACCAGTCAGAACAGAGCAATAATTACGGCTCCTCACAGACCCAGAGGGGCGAATCAGACCCGTGCTCTAGAGTCACGTTCACCTACAGATGGGCACCTGGTCACTCAGTATGGAAACTAAAGAGCGGGTGATGCAAAGCCAGCATCTGTCTGCCTTTTACACTCGCAGCTAAGGGACCAGCATGTGTTTGTTGTGTTGGCCCAACAAGGCTCTGTCTGGCTTGTGGTGCTGCAGAGAGGCAGCCTGCAGGCACCCCGAACTTGAGGGTCCAGAAACAACCTGCCTGCATTTTGTTAAGCCACAGCAGATGGAGACAGCCCAGCAGGATGCTCTCCTTTCTCAGGAGGCAGCTCTACCTTTCAGCCCCACTGTATCACCCACCACAACCATAAAACGTTCCTATCTGTGGGCCCTCTGCAGTTTAGGGCTCGGTTGTTCTCCCTTCGCTTTTCGCCTCGGAGCCGCTGCTGAACAATCCGTACAGCCAGTGCCAGCACTTCCCAGGGGAAACGCTTCCTGGGGACACATTGATCAAAACCAAAGCACGTTTAATTGAACCTGGATCCACAGACGCATGCGCGCTCCCCCCTGCCCCGAACAGAGGCACACACATGCACACGGACGCATCAGCTCACGCTGACTCGCTGCTTAGTAGCAAAAGTGGGTGAACTACATAGGGATTAAAGCATTAAAAAAACTACAGT
Organism: Todus mexicanus; assembly: GCA_013389965.1. Classification (NCBI taxonomy): domain Eukaryota; kingdom Metazoa; phylum Chordata; class Aves; order Coraciiformes; family Todidae; genus Todus; species Todus mexicanus. The sequence goes on along the minus strand of WEIS01000162.1, from coordinate 16,870 downwards.
AAGAATATGATGCTTGAAAGCTCAGCGTCCCCAGAGAGATTAGAGTAGCTGCCTGGAGATAAAGTAATGGTGATGGAAAGATCTTCTTCCTCGCTGAGATTCTATTCCTAATTATCTCCTCTGGAAAAAAAAAAAAAAAGAAAGAAAAAAGAAAAAAAATTTTATCTCCCAGCTTTTATCTGTCCCTTGACAATTTTATCTCTGTGCTTGCCTCATTGCAAGAGGCCAACGCTTGCCGAAAGGAGGAAGGAGATGGAATTGGCACAGGAGGCATGAGCAGTAGGAGAACAAGGGACAGAGGCAGCGCTTCATTGCTGTAAAAACCGGCAGCAAAGGCAAAGGCAAAGACAAATGATCGCTGCAGTGTTGTCTTTCCGAGACCAAAGATGGCTCCGCTGCCTCCGCCACTTTGTCAAGCAAGTAACAAACAGGCAACCAGATGCCCTCCCTACGGTTACAGAGGACAGCAGCGAGGGAAAAGGACTTCTTCATGAGCTGGCAGGGGCAGGACAGTGTCCAGCTTGTTCTTCGCCCACCCTTCTCCCCCTCGAACCGCCAGCAGCCCATTTTCCAGCCAGCACCGCTGACGTTCCAAGCACACGTCAGCCAGGCCGCGCAGGTCTGGCCCAGGGGCCACACACGGACAGGCCCCGCTGGAGGCGCGGACACCCCGCGGTGGAGCCCGGGCTCTGCTCAGGAGGAGCCTTTCCTCTCCCCTCGGCACCCCCCCGCCCTCGCTGCTCCTCCGCCGCTAGCAATCCCGCACCCACGCGGCCCTCCAGCCGCAGGGACCCGCTCCCGCCCTGCTCTAGAAGCAGCCCAAGCTTGGCTAGCGGGATGCAGAGCCAGCACAGGCTCCCCAGAGCGGCGGCAGCCCGGGAACACCAAGCGGAGGTTACCCAGGCCCGGGCCGAGGCGGCGCCACCGCCGCGGGCAGCGCGGCCGCAGCCGGGANCCCGCACCGCCCTGCCCTGCCCTGGCCTTTCGCCCCTCGCAGCTCCTCTGCCGGGAGCCTCCCTCAGGCTGCGCTTGGCAGCGCCCCGCTGGGGCTGGAACAGGCTGCGGGAGGCTGCAGCCATCCAGGCGGCCCTTCTGTCCTGGCGAGCTTGTGCTGGACTCGTCTGCAAGCCCCACGGCCCCTCATGGAGAGCCAGGAGGCTGCCAGGGCCCCAGCCATCAGCAACACGTGCTTAGCGCAAGCGCTTGTGCTGCCCGGCGTGGCCTGACACCGTGTTCGGTTTGTTTTCCCTTTAATATGGGATCGCCCGTGCTTCCCCTGGGTGGGAGAGGAAGGTGCTTGGTTCCAGATGAGAGAACCGGAGGGAAGACCACAGTGAAGAGTTCTGGATCTGCTACTCAGACAGTGCTGCGCCTCTGCGTTGCCAGAGTGGGTAAACAGGCCCAAAGGCAAGGTCCAGCGTTCTCCCATGTGGTCCTCCCCAGCTGACAAATGCTTGAGGTTGTCAGGAGCCAGTGCACAAACCAGACCAAGATGTTCCTGTTAAATGTTTCTGTCTAGACATGTGCGCTGATCCTCTTCCTAAAATACTCTTGCCCTTGGCTTGTCACGTGCAGCCTGAAACCCTCACAGATAATGGTGTCCTGGGAAAATCCTTCTGGAATTAATCAATGGACATAACAGCTGATGTATTGTTCTTCCTTCCCTTGTTGGAGGCTGTATCCTGACTCGACTCTTCCCTCAAGCTGGTTTGGTGCTTCTGGGAAAGTGCTGTGCTCTCGAAGCCTCATTTATGGAAAATGATGCATTTTTAAAATTTGTTTCCATTAACAATCCACGAGGTAGCTCTCTTAAGTGCGTAGCCTGTGAAGGCGGTCCTGAGAAACAGTAAGTAACCGAGATGGGATAGTATTCTCGTAACAGATGTGTTTGCCTTCCATTTTAATTCAAAGCTTTCTGTCTCTTTCCTGTGTTTGTCTCTGTTTAAATGGCATCTTCTAGGTCGAGAAGTTTCCCCTCCTGCTGAAGCTGCTCTCTGCCTGTGTTCACAGAGCTGTGTTCCTCTTGGCTGTCTGCACTGCAGCACCTTGCTGAGCTCCGGGCAGCCCCTCCGCCCCTTCCTGGGGTCACTGTGGAAGGACCATGGCAGACACTGGGGAGGGGAAAAAGGAGGAGGCTGATTATAAAAGACTTCACACCTTTCCACTGATCAGGGTAAGAAGAGGGACAGATTGTGCATCTACCAGTGCTGCAGATATGAAATTCTACCTTCATCCTTACCCATCTTCTGAACTAGAATTTCTCCCCCTGAGAAATGAACTGCTGTGAGAACGTGTGTACTGATGGCCCTACAGAGGGATCCGGGTCATCACCACTTTGCTTTCTCCCTGTCCTTGACCTGTTCAGGGAAGTTTGTTAGCACCCTGGTTCCCCCTGTCAGCCAAGGGACGCCTGGGGTAAAGCGATCCCTCTAATAGGTTGAACATGCTGCTTCTGGAGCCCTCTTCTGTGTTCCACATGCAGCTTCTCTTCCTAGAGGAGCTGGAGTAAAAGGTCTTGCTAGCCAGCCAGACAGCAGAAGAGGAAGAAGAGGCTGTGCAATTTAGACTTCTTTGTTATGTTTATAACAGCAATTAAGGACTGTGGTTGGAGCAGTATTAACATGCTTTCCCTTCATCTTGTCACAGGAAAAGTGGCAAATGGATTTATGTCCTCCTTTAAGCTGTGCTTAACTTAGTGCTAGTCCTAATGTTGGGTGGAGAAGAATTCTTTATTGGCTGGGACAATGGCACGAAGGGATCACTTGTAACGCAATAAGCCATTTTCATATTTATGGTTCTCTGAAGCAATGGAAATGTTTGGTGTATGGACAAGGCCACGGTGCTGGTGATGGCCTCCACCTCGAAGCAAGCATTAAAAGTCACAGGGACTAGTTGCCTTTTGCCCACCCCCAGCAGCCTAGGCCCCCACTTTAGCCTGTGCAGAAGTGATGGCTATTTACTGTTGTCTTGTGTCTACCTCTTATTTTTCCACTTAGCTCCTCTTGTTTGTTTGCTCTTTCCAGCACACAGACATGCCGGAGGAGATGCGCGTAGAGGCCATGGAGCTGTGCGTCACAGCATGTGAGAAATACGCCACCAACAACGAGGTACGAGCCGAATCCCCAAATGTCCAGCCTTCAGTTGCTGCGGCTCAGGGAACCTGCAAGAGCAGGGCTAAGGGTGAGGGGCAGCGGGGAGTCAGATCCTGATGTTGTATTAGTCTCTTTCTGCACTGAGCAAGGGTAGAAGGTGGCAAAGAGCTTGGCTGGATCCCAGATTCGGTTCCCTTTGTCAGCAAGGTCCGTAACAGCATTTTGCTTTCCTGCAGGAAGCAGAGATTAGCAGCGCTGCTGCTTCCTGAACCATACCTCCTTCCTGCCTTGCCTGTGACATGCTTCCACTCTGATCATAAAGTGCCTGGTGTCCTGAGGGCTTGATTCAGAACTATGTGGAGAAGGGCCCTTCCCATCTGTTCTTCACTGTTGAGCAAGGCTGGCCCCACCAGAGTGGGGAAGGGACTCTTGCTTTGGAGATTAAAGTCTTTGAACTTTTAGGTACAGTCTGTTAAGTCTTGCCTCTCATCTTTCAGCCTCCTGAATGAAATTACTGAGACCATGTAAATAAGGAGTGATGCAGAACTTAGGATCTCTGGAAAGGTTGCCCTTAACTTTAAAAACCAACGCTAAAGGAAAATGCACCTTGCTCTGTGGGCAGGGCACAGACTGCTTGTTGCCAGAGAAGTTTTGTGTTGGAGCAAGGCACAGCTACAAAGCCAGAGGTCCCTTCTGGCCCATCCTGCCAGAGACACTTCATGTCACTGCAAAATCTTCCTCTCTCCTTTTTTAGATCAAGCAGGGTGCGATCTGGGAGATGCGAGCCTTTTAAAAGTCAGCCTAGTTTCAGTGTTTGGGTAATTAGCTGGAGAAAAGAAATGGACTCCTGTAAAAATAGCTGCAGCTTGGTGACCTGAATCTCCTCTCATGCTCACTGTACCCAGCATAACTCCATCAGCATCTAAACTAGAGCTCTTCCTTAAGACTATACGAACAAGAGAAGCGGTTGCCAGATGCTGCACTTTAATTTCCCCTGGCTGCTGTGTCAGGGACTGCTGAAAACAGAGACCTGTTTTACCCTTGGGCGTAGCTCTGGGGAGCTCCCAGTTCCTGCAGGGTGGCTGCTGTACCTGTCGCCCGTAGCTTGAGCAGTCTGTTAAAGGGAGAAGATGGCTAGGGAGGGGGATGTTTGCATAAAACCCCACTGCTTGCTGTCTCACCCTATACTCTCCTTCTTGACATTTTCCAGAGTGCTGCCAAGATGATCAAAGAGATGATGGACAAGAAATTTGGGTCCTCCTGGCACGTGGTGATTGGGGAAGGTTTTGGCTTTGAGATCACTCATGAGGTGAAGAATCTGCTCTACATGTTCTTCGGTGGCAGCCTGGCCGTGTGCGTCTGGAAGTGCTCCTGACATCTGGCCAGGTCCCAGACTGGCTGCATACAAGAGATTTCTTCCTTCTCTTGACATTTTTTTGTACAATCTGGAGGTGGGGCTTTATTTTTAATAGTTAACCATCAAGATTTTTCTTTCATACTGACGTAACAGTTCCGTGGGATACATATAGTTGGTGCATGTGTGCCTATAAACTTGCTAAGCTGTCCTGTCCTTGCTCATGGGATTTCTCATCTGTCTGTGGCTCTTCCCTTGGTGTTTGAGCTGAGGTGGGAAGGATGTGGGGAACAGGTAATGTCACGACACGTTGCAGAGCCGTACACCAGCGCTAGGAGGGGCAAGCAAAGGAGAAAAGGTGCTATCTAGCCCTATGGGTTTATTTTCCTCCCACTTGTTCCACGTCATGTCCTCTGTTCTCTGCCTTCCCCACTCTACCATGTGGTATGGCTCCGACCAGCACCTGTTTTTCCTCTCTCTGGATGCCACGAATACCTTCTTCCCCCCGTCTGAGATGTCCATACAGGACCAGCAGTGCCAAGGGTCTCCCTTCAGGCTGCCCGCGGAGGTGTTAGCCATGGGGAAGCAGGCTCAGCTCGCCCTTCCCCGCTTCTTTTGTGAGGGTACAACAGCTGAGCTGCCTGGGTGTAGGAGGTTGCTATGCAAACTGCCCCCTCCTTTCTCACCCACCGCGCACTGAGATGGCATGACAACACAGGCGGCTGACGACGCCTGGGGAGTGGGTGAGAACTCTTCAGAAGGCTCAAATGCCTCCCTGTCAGTTTTTGGGGGTGTTGCAAGTGCTGTGTACTTTCAGCATCTTGTTTGGAGGCTGGTAGAAGAAAGCACCTCCATGTGAGATATCACTTGGTCATCTTAACGTCTTTTTGGACTCGCGTTCTTTTAGCCTGTTTCATTTTTTTAAAGCTGTCAGTGTTGGAGGATGGAGTGAACGTAATCGTGTGTTACGTACACGGCTTATTTATACAAATGTGGGGAACTGTGTTTTTACAATAAAAATTTAGTAAAATGACCTTTTCTTTCTGCGTCCTAAAATGAAAACCCCAAAGTGGGTGAGGAAGAGGGAAAGTAGCTCAGGAAATGTGGAAGTAAGCAAGCAATGGTGTGTTTCAGGTGGAGGACTGGCAGGTACCAGAGACATGCTGTCAAGCTCCCTGTTTAATTCCTTTCACCAGTGCCAGCCACAATGCTGAGGAAGGTTGCCAGCCCCGCAGCGCTGCTGGCCAATGTCCTCAATCCACACGGCTGTTGAAGTAGCAGCATGGGAGTGGACCCATGTCCTCTGCCCAGGTGGTGTGTGTCTGTGCTGACCTTCAGGGTCTCAAGTTTGTGGCTCCCTTCATTTTCAGACTTTCCTTTTGGAACGTCACCAGCAGTACCACTGGCACCTTGTGGTTTATGAGAGGCCGCTCTTGAGTCCGTAGTTCAGATCCAAAGGACCTTTCTGTATTAGTGCCTGCAGTGGATCAAACCGGTGAAGGGTCTTACAATTCCTTTTCTTACTTCTCTGAACTTCAGTGTGATTCTAGATGTGGTCTTCCTCCATTTCACCAGGAGCTCTTCTATAAGCCAGGAATTGGAATAATATGAAAACAATTAGAAATTATTTCAAATTTGGGCCATCTGTGCTGGCTGGGGCCCATGTCCTCTCGCATACATCTCCTTACAGATTGAGTGGAAGGAAATTGCAAGGCAGGGAGGACATGTGGCTGGTACCATAAGGTAGTTGCTATCACGGTAACTGCCTTGTGAGGTGAACCACAGTGGCAGGATTGCTGTGCGGTGTGGAAGAGTCCAAATCCCTTGAGCTGTCTCTGGGTGTGGTTACTCTTGTCTCGCTCCAGCTGGCTGCCTTTTCATGAAGATAGCACCATTGACTGGCACTTCCTGCAGCTGGCACATGGAAAAGATTGTTTTCTCTTCCACAACTTTGTATCTCCTCTAGGTTCAGAGGAGAAGGTAAAGCCGCTGGTTTTGGAATTCCCCATGTTGGAGAATGATAATACCTTCAGCTGTACCATAGTTGCTTCCATCGTGCCTCTTTCATGCTAATGAATGATTAACTGCTGTGTGGATATACACAGACGTGCTGGTCACGGGCACCTCTGCAGGATTGTGGTGACCTGCAGATTGTCACAGGGAGCTGCTTACCTCAGCCCACAATCTTTTGGCCTCACTGTCAGTTTATCTCTTTGGCCACCAGCTGACCAAAGTTAGTGTCTCCGTGACCTGCATCAGCCAGAAGCGAACGTTGACCGCTGTCCAGCCTTCTTGAAGCACAAGCATGCAAACAGAGTGAGGTGAGCTAGGTGAGAATTTGCAGCAAGTCAGCTCCCACACTGTAACTCCCGCAAGGTAAGTGCAAGGTGGCTCGCAGGAGAGCAGCGGGCTATTTTTGGTTCCAAGGATAACAGCTTTCCTACAAGAACTCACCATGAAGAAGCCAACCCATCTTGGCCGGTTTGCATGCCTGTCATCAGCGCTGTATGTGAAAGCACAAACCTCAGCTTCCCCAAATTCAGCTGTATGTGTCAAGGCCTCCCCTCTGAGACAAGTGTTCCACAAGATAGATCTATTTTCCTGCCCATTGCCAAGTCAAGCCATGCTGTGCTGGCCCCTCTGTATGAGAAGAAAATTTTGCCCTCCTTTTACTGCGGAACTGGCACAATTTGGGGCATGCCTGTAATTTTCAGGGGAGTGTGGTTCATGGATCAGAGATGGTCCTTTGTCCTGCGTTTTCCTGCAAGAGACCCCTCTGTGGCTGATGCTTTGGAGCTTCCAGGGCCTGTCAGCTGTAGACCATAAAACCGCAGTCTCTTGCTGAAGGATTTCACTGTACGAATTTCCAGCAGAAAGCTGGGGAAGTTTGCAACAGGTGGGTTGCCATTATCTTCTCCTCTTCCTCCCATTTTTTGCCCCCTGCGTGTTGCTGCCATTACCCATCAAAGCATCAGGCTGAGTCAGACGCAGAGAAGGAGATGAAAAATGCGGGGTGATGCGTCGGTGCCAGCGGCAATGACCCTTTCTGTCTGCCTGTCCCAGAAAGCTGTGATAGCAGCTCAGGGGGCTGTGCTCCATGACTTCATCGCTCCCTGCTGAGGGGAGATGGGCAATATTATTATCGGCTGCCAGGAAGCCCTGACTCAGTGCTAGCAGTGGAAATGTCCTTGGGTGTGCAGCTCCTCCTCCGCTCCAAGGGTGACTGGAACCTGCTGGGAAGATGGAGGAAGAGCTGGGGCCGCGGGGAGGTAGGAAGAAAGAGGTGCAAACTCAACAGCATCTCTGTGATGATGTCATGGCAACAAGATAGGTCAGCATGCTGTCAGGTGATGAGGGCAGGCTTTGAAGCTCTCCAGCTCTTCCCCGTTGCTCTGGGCTCATGTCTGACACACTGAAAAATCTTTTTGGTTAATATTTAGTGCTGTTATTGAAGTGCTAAGGGTGGCAAGTGCACCACCTTATCCCACTGCCTCTGCTTTCCAATGGGATGCTAAATCGGGGCAAGGGTAGGATTGCAAACTCACCTAGCCAGGGGATGGGACTCCTGGTCAGTAGAGTGGTTTCAGCCCATGGGATCCCTGCCCCCATCTGGCTCTAGGACACAGGTGGGAGATTTTTATTCCCCCCTAGCCCAATTTAGAGCTGGTTTAGGACATTGGAAGGAGGGGGATCTTCTTCTCCCCTCAGCCTCCCAGGGCTGGCTCTGGAATAAGGAAATCTGTGGCCCTGCTCTGCGAGCCAAGCCCAGCTCCTTCGGTACAAGCAGTTAGCACATGGGTTTTTTTGGTGGTTTGTTTGGGGTTTTTTGCTAAGCAATGACCTAACGATCCTGTGTTCCAGCTACAGCCCCTCCTAGGCGCCTTGTCTCCAAACCATACGTCCAGACTGGATCCAGCAAACCTCCCGGAGCAAGACGCTGTGTTCCCTTTACTGGGGAAGCCATCTGCTCCCCTCCGCCCGGCTCCTTCTGCAGGGCTTTGAGCTCGCCAGCCAGGCTGGAAAGCTCTCCTTCTCCTCCTCCTCGTTCACCCCGGCTCCTATCGGCCATCTTGTCAGTACAAGGCGCGGGGAAGGGAACGCAGGTCTGGCTGAATCTGGGGCTGCTGATGGTGTCAGCCGGAGGCGGTTTCCAGGCAACTGTCGCGCTGTGGGACATGGCAAGCCGAGAACACCAGGAACACCGTGTGCTCGCTGCACCGCCTGGGAGGAGACCGAGCCGGGCACAGATGGAACTGGCATGGGACAGTGCAGAGGGCAGCACGAGTGAGAGGGTAGTGCAGGGATGGCAGCAGTGAAGGGGAGTCTCCAGTGTACCCCTTCCTGCCTGCCACGCGTCCTACCCTCCCCGGCTTGGAGGAAGGATGCCCAGGCTGGCTGCTGGTACATCACAGAGTGAGGAGGGACTGTGTGATGTACGGGCTTTCACGTGGCTTCTGCAACTTTTGGGAAATTGAAAAGAGGAAAAACACCACTCCCGACTCTGTACCCAACCCCCTAGGCTTGTTGCAGGTGGTCCCATGCTTCTCTGTCCTTTAACAAATCCAAAGCTCCCTCCCTACAAGTCACCAATCATTTTTTGCCCACAGAGCCCAGTGCTGTGTCCCTGGATGTCACTGGAAAAGTGGTTTTCCTATAAAAATGGTCTGCCCTGCCCTTCCACAGGCTACCAGTCCTCCCCAGCGCTCGGTGGGTCCTGCTGCCCCTCCGTGCTGAAGCCTGAGGCATCATCCTCACTCCTGCCTGCTCCCCCACCTCCCCTGCTTGCTTCAGAGATCCTGGGAGCAGCCCTGCCCATCAACTTCACCTACCTGGCAGCCCCTCCTTCCACTGCCAGCCCAGCTTTGCCCCTCCTAGTGATGCTGACACTCACATTCCCTTTGTTTTACCTAATTTGAGTGGAGTTTGAAAGGAGCATCGAGAACAAGTGATTTTTAATAGATAGGGGAGGGTGATAAAATTTCTCTGGCTGAGCAGACGGAGAAAAACTCTCCTGCATTAGAAGTGTGTGGATATGACAGACATGGGGAATGGGGCTGCCCAGCACTGGGCAGGGTGGGTGCTGCCGAAGGACTTTAATGCTCTGTATATCAATAAATGTTCTTCATTCCTGTGCAGGTGATGGCACAGAAGGATGGGATGGTGTGGAGGTTATCTGCAGCCATTGTTGTCCCTGATCCAGCCTTGTGGCTATTGATTTGGAACTTGCCCCGTTCACGTTAACCTTGGCAGTGCCAGCTCGCCCCTTATCAGCGCAGATAAACCGCCCTGCAACCTCCTGCTGCTGGCCCGGCCGTGTCACTCCGTGAGGTGCCTCAGTGACAGATCTTTCCTGTGACTCTGCCCCTGCGCCGGTCACTCTTTCGCCGCAATGCTCTAAATCCAGGACACCTCACTCCTATTTTTACACGGAGGCTGTGGCCACATCAACTCTCCTTTAGCCCCTGGTGGGTGCCCACCCATTGCTGAGCATCTCAGGTGACGAAGGATGCGGCGCCGGCTACAAACGCTATTCCAAAGAAAATTTAAAATCAGCCTCCTCTTTCTTCTGCTCTTGGCCCTCCTGGTGCACCTGGCAGTGGATTTGGCTCTCCCTGCAGCCCGCAGGCCCTGCAGCTGCGACAAGGAAGCACCAAAATCCTCGGGCATCTCATCAGGCAGCCCCAAAAAGCTGAGCCTGCGAATCCTTCAGGATTTTAGTGGCAGTAACAGCTCCCTGGAGAAAAGCTCCCAGCTGCAGGGAGTGAGGCCACAAGCAAGGGCTAGAGAGCCAGAGGTCCGGCGCCGGAGTGGAGAGGGGAATGTGGGGCAGACCAAGGGATCAAAGCTGGTGGCGCTCTTCAAGCATCCTCTTTACAATATCCCAATCCCGGAGGTGACGGAGAAAGACAAGCTGTTTGTAGTCAATCCCGCAGAGAAGTTCAGCCTGCACAGCAGCGGGAGTGACGAATGGTAAGGAGCGAGCTCAGCCCTGGCTTGCTTTTGGGGGATGCGTGGGCTTGAGGGAACAAGTGGCAGGGAGCAAACGCGTCGTTTCCTTGTGTAGACCAGTGTCCCACCCTGGAGGGGCCCCCGCTGCTGAGCACGTTCTTCTTGTGCCTCAGATCCTCTCTTAGCCCTCAATTTCTGGGCTGCTACCTGGGAGGCAGTAGCACATGGCGAAGCTAAAGAAGACTCTTTGAATTATTCATAGTTTTATGTAGGGTATCCTTTAGGTTATTTCCTCATCTCCTTCCCCAGTGCAGACTCTAGCCTTTGGTCTCCCTCTATGTACATGGGAAAGTCCCAACTCCAGATTTCTAACCAGTTTTATCCTCCTCTCCTGACACACTGTAGATGCAAAGCCTGCAATGTAAATTACCTCTAACCGTGAGACTGTTCCCGTCTTGCATTTCGCAGGACATCGCCTGACCTCTTTAGGCTCAGCCGTATGGTGAGCTCACCACTGCCGACTGCCTATTTTTATCACTGGACTACTAACCTCTAATTAGAAGGAAAGATATTAAAAGCTTTAGCGTCGGTAACACGTAGCAGCTTCCTTACAGAGAGCACACCTTCCAAACGCGGCGGCTGCTAAAACCGAGAGAGCATAAAAGCTGGCTTAAGAGCTCGTTTCCACAAATGGGCATTTCCCTTGTCTCCGAGGACCACCTTGCCTATGGATGACCATGGGAGATGGGTCTGGTTTGATGAAATCAGGGCGCAGCCTGCATTTTCCTAGGGAGAGAGATGTGGATTTGGGTTATAGATGCCTTGGACCAGGCTGTCCCACTGCAGCACCAGTGGGTGCTGGTGCAGGAACAGAGGGCAGATGCCCCCAGAAGGCCCCCTGAATGCCAGCAAATAGCAGATTTGCAGGAGACAGAGACAGGGATGGTGCTAACTCAAAGTCATCCCCGACTCTGGGGAAACCGGGTGCAATAAACCTGTCCAAGGGGAACTGGATGTTGAGGGTGGGTGTTCCGGTCGGTGCTGGGGATGGCTGGGAAGTCCCTTCTCCTCCACCATGTGCCTGTCCCCTGCAAGCACATTGTGGGATGTAGCTGGTTGTATTCCCAGGAGTTAATCCCACAGGGAAAAAATGAGACAAGCTGCTCCGTCAGGGAAATAAAGGCATGCATGAGAGGAGCAGGATCAGCCCAGGGATTTTCCACGGGGAATGCAAGGGGAGACACTAAGCTCCCTCCAGCTGCGCTGACAGGTCTTCCTGGCCACCAGCAAAGGGTGGGATCTGCCCAGGTTGCCAGGAGCCCCAAGGAGGGTGCTTGGTGCAGGGGCTTTTGCCACCATCCAGGGCTTGTGCCAGGCATTCCCTCCGCTATCTCACCCTCCATGTGTCAGCCCTCGGGAGGGGCCTGGGGATGCAGGAGCTGTCCCATCCCAACTAAATGCTGTTGTTGTTGTTGGGGTGGTGGTGGCTGTCGGGCTGCAGGGTCAGCAGCAGTAAAGCCGAGGCGCTCCTCCCGACAGGGAAGACGGCCTATGACACCTATCCCACCTGGCTCAAATTCCACGTCGGCATCAACCGCTATGAGCTGTACCCCCGGCAGGACCCTCTGATGCCCACCCTCCTCCGGGACTTGGCAACACGCAGGATCATCAGCTCAGGTCCCACCTCCCTGCCTGCAGCCCAGCCCGCACCCCTGCCCCACCGCCCGCCTCCCTCCCTCATCCTCCTGTGTCCCCTTTCAGTCCAGAAGTCTGGTGGGACCCAGCTGAAGCTCATCATGACGTTCCCGAATTACGGGCAGGCCCTCTTCAAGCCCATGAAGTGAGTAGAGCAGGGCACAACCCCACAGCTCAGCCTCACCGCCCCGTTAGGTGGCGAGGGGAGGAACGATGGAGAAACGCTTTGTGAGCCGCCTCTCCTCGGCCCCTCCACCCCAAACCTGAGGCGAGGATTGTGGTGGGGTAGTGACCTCTGGTGGTGGGAAGGAGATGGTTATCGAGAGCTGTCCGGGACCCTCCAGCCTGCGAGGGCTTCCCAGCCCTTGGGTTGGGCGCAGGGGGACCCGGCTGGAGGGATTGGGGCCGCAGCACCCGGCAGGGAGCGACTGGAGGAGACTGGGTCTGGCTGAGTCTCCAGTGGCACCAGGGACACAAGGTGAGGGGTGCTTTGGGGTGACCCTGTCCATGGCTGTCACCCCCACCCTCCGCTCTCCTCCCAGGCAGACCCGGGACCAGGAGACCCCCGCCGACTTTTTCTACTTCTCAGACTTCGAGCGGCACAACGCGGAGATCGCAGCCTTCCACCTGGACAGGTGAGCGCAAGCTTTGCACCCACCTCTGTCTCCCCGTGACAGCAAAGCCTTCATCCCACCTCTTCCACCCCACTGCAAGGGATACCTGTGTCTTGCAGGGGGCTTAATAACTCCCTGTGAAAACCAGCCAGGGTCCTCAGGAAATACTGCCAAGTTCTGTGTTCCAGGATCCTGGATTTCCGGAGAATCCCCCCGGTTTCTGGCCGTTTGGTTAACATAACAAAGGAGATTCGTGACATCACCACAGACAAAAAACTGGCCAAGACTTTCTTCACCTCCCCAGGTGAGCTTTCATACCAACCGTCCTCTCCTGCGACCACCTGCATGGAGCTCTGCTGGAGTCAGCCGCCCCTGCCCTGGCTCCCCCCTGCCCTGGCACAACCTGTCCCTTTGGGGACCGCTCCAGCTCCCTCCGCGTCCCCTGCTGTGGGGCTCTGCTCCTCATGGCCTTCCTTGCCATTGCTTTGCTGGTGACACGTGGCCACAGTGCATGGAGAATCTTCACTCGGCCACCTGCTGGACCTCCCTGTGCGGGAGGAGAAGGCTCGTTGCCTTCCTGTTCTTTGTCAACCTTTGCTTTATCCTCATGGCCAGCGGGCAACATCTGCTTCTACGGGGAGTGCTCCTACTACTGCTCCACCGAGCACGCCCTCTGCGGCAAGCCGGACCGGCTGGAGGGCTCCATGGCCACCCTGCTGCCCGACAAGACCTTGGCCAAGCGCCGCTCGTGGCGCAGCCCCTGGCGCCGCTCCTACCACAAGAGCAAGAAGGCTGAGTGAGCTGGGGCATAGGGGCCACGGGGGACAGGGGGCAGCAGAGCCGTGGGGTTGGAGGGGCCACCCCACGGCTCCTCTCACCGCCCTGTCCCCTGCACTGGCCTCTGCTCACAGGTGGGAGCTGAACCCCAACTACTGCACTCAAGTGCGACAGACGCCGCCCTACGACAGAGGCCATCGCCTCCTTGACCTCATCGACATGACGGTCCTGGATTTCCTTATGGGTGAGCCCCACCTTGCTGGCACCGGTGGCTGCGGGGGCCACTGAGGACTGAGACACCCAAACAGCTCCGTGTCCCACAGTACCGCGCTCCGCGAGGTTTGTCAGCCAAACCATTGCTCAGGCTGTGGAGAGCTGTGCTCTTACCCAAAATGAAAGCAAAGGGCCGTGCCATTAAGGCACGTTCCAAGCAGAAGCTGAAGGGTGAAGGATGCCAGGCAGATCCCAGCTGAATGCCCTGGGCCCAGGAAGCGCCTCCCAGCAAGCTCCCGCGTGCAGCTCCTGAGGAGCTGGGCTGGCGGCAATGCTCCTGGGGTGCTCGCACTGCCTCTCCCATCCTCGGGACCGCTCCTTCCTCCCCGCGCTGTCCCTCCACCATCATCTGACTTGGAGAGCTTCCCATCTTCTCGTCCTCGGCTGCCCAGCCGTGCCTTTGCCATTACTTCTGCTCCATTTGCCACTGTTGTCCACCCACGAGGCTGCCAGGATGAGAAGGGGCCCCAGGGACTCTGTTTGGGTGCCCATCATGGCCATGGCCACCAGATGGGCACCTTAGAGGTAGCCCCAGTCCTTTTCCACAGCTTTTGGGTTTCAATCTTGCACCAGGAGGGTGCTGTGCATCCCCAGACCCACATCCCAGCCTGCCACCTTGATTGCAAATTTCTCGTCCCACCACAGGCAACATGGACCGGCACCACTACGAGACCTTTGACAAATTTGGAAATGACACTTTCCTGCTCCACTTGGACAACGGCCGTGGGTAAAACATTGGAAGCAATCCCGGCACAGGGGTTGTGGGAAAACCTGGGTCTTGCCAAAATGCGCCACGTGTTGGGCTCTGAGCCAACAGGGAGCTGCTGCCCTGACGCCCACTGGTGGGCTTCTCCCCCCCAGCTTTGGCACGCACTCGCGCGATGAACCGTCCATCCTGGCCCCCCTCCAGCAATGCTGCAGGTAAGGGGCTCCGGCCGCCTGCCCCCGAGCTGCTGTCAAGGAGAGACGGCCTGGGTTGAGACCTCTCCCTCCTCATCTTCGGCAGCATCAAGAAGTCGACCCACCTGCGGCTGCAGCTGCTGGCCACCCAGCCCTACCGCCTGAGCGACGTGCTGCGGGAGGCGCTGGCCGCCGACCCCCTGGCCCCGGTCTTGACTGAGCCCCACCTACAGGCACTGGACCGTCGCCTGGGGAAGGTGCTGGCGCTGGTGGCACGCTGCCTGGCCAAGGCGGCCCACCCAGGCGAGGTGCTGGTGGATGATCTGGGGTCACAGGTGTGATGGGGGGCTCGGTGCCCTGCTGGGGTGAGGTGTTTTGTCATGCTGACGAGGGCAATACGGGGACTGTGTCAGCTCTGATTCTGTGTTGCATCAGCTTTGGGCAGCACCAGAGCTAGCGGCACGATGCGCCAGGAGACTGGGTTGAAAGGATAGCTGGGACGGGGTGTGGGGGGTATTTAAATAAAAAGGTTGGCCTAGTGGAGAAGGCATAAGCCGAGATCTCCCCCACCAGGGCTGCTTTCCCAGCCTTGGCCTGTCCTTGCTTGCCTGAACGCGTCGCTTCAGCCCTCCAAAGTATTTTAGGGAAGGGTAGGGGGTTTTCCTGCTTTTCCCCAGCAAAAGCTGCTGAACTCGGGCAGTTTGCAAGCTCCTTCTGCCCCTCCCACCAGCACGGCGATGGCCTGGTGTCCCTAAAAAGAGATCTGGGGCTCCCCACTGCCAGTATGGGGAAATGGAGGCACGAGCTCCCAGCCACTCGCTGCTTGTCCCGCTCTGCTCTTCCCACGCCCACCTGAAAGCCCCCACGGCTCCGGCATCACTGCCTCTGCCATAGCACTGTGGGTGCAGCAAGCGGGGATAAGCCCCACGCTCCCCACAACGTGCCCCCAAATCCCCTGAGCACCACTGCTGGCTTCCTCCCTGCATGAAAAATTGGCTCTCGGGACGGGACAGCTTGACCCGGGGCTGTGCACCCTATTTAGTGCCCAGTGGCTCAGCACCCAGCTTATCCCCTGCGTCTCCTGGGGGGGTTAATCTGCGTTAGGGTTACGTCAGCTGGGACAGGTGCCATCGCCACGGCCACCACCGCACTGTGTCCCCAGGACGGGGCACAGGGTTGGCATTGACATGGCCAGACCGACACAAAGGTGCCACGGGGGAGGGGAGATGTCCTCCGGCCTGGCCGGTCACCCGTGGAGCGATGGGAAGCCGCAGGGAAGGGTGAAAAAGGGCGGCTGGCACAGAGGGAGATGGAGCTGCCCTGTTAAAGCCAGGCAGAAATTGAGGCCGGAACAAAAAACGGGCTCAAAAGGGAGAGAGGGGAAAAAAAAAAAGAGAGCGAGACAAAGAGGATCTGTGTGTGTTACACAACGGGGCCAGGGACTCTGAATCGGGGTTTGTTGCCGTGTGCCCCCCCGGTGCTGGCAGCACGGCCTCCTGCTGCTGCCTCGGCTCTTGCACCAAACCCCGGCACGGGGAGGAAAAGGTTTCGGGCCTGTTTTGCAACAGGTTACTCCCCTTCTGCCGGCCTCGTATTTTGTAACCCTTTCTCTAAATGCCTTTTCGCTGCCATATCCAAAGCCAGCGGGGCTGTTCCCACCCCGTACCCCAGGGATGCAGCCCCGCAACCGCGGCCGGACACAGGCGGCCGGTTCTCCCCCTTCGCTGAGCCTCCCCAGGCAAATCTTTTTGGGAGGCGCCGTCAGATTTAGAAACTGGGGCGTGGGAGGGAGGCTGTTTTGTCAGCCCAGCGAGTTTGCACAAGGCCCCGGCTGCGCCGTGGCGCGTTCAAGGTCCCGTGGGAGCAGCCAGGTTTGGCTCGCAGCCCCCCGCCAAGCCGGCCCGGCCGCCCGTGGGGGGACGGGGCTGGTAACGGGGTGTCTG
>WEIS01000160.1:6244-33026 GCA_013389965.1 Todus mexicanus | reverse complement strand
TTTGTCACTGTGAAGGTAAAGGTTATGGCTGCAAGGCAACAAGCGGCCATGCTGATCTAACAGTTGCTGCTGCCACAGGAAAAGGTCTCGCTCCCTCCGCCTTCTCTTTCTGTGCCTTCCTTTCTTGTTCTTTCCTTCACAGTCCTGTACCCACTGGTTTGCTTTGTCCTTCACCTCTTTGCTTGAGCCAATTCAACTAGTTAACTCAAAAGAGAATTATCAAGCTTTCTGGTTATTTTCTTCTAAGTCAGGGGGGTGAATTAACTGACGGTGATATCTAAAGAGCACTGCAGTCAGCAAAAGGTAAGTGGCAGTATCTTGTAGCCAGGGCCATGCATAGAAAATGTGTGGGAAGAGGTGGGATCTACACATTCTGTCAGCAATGAGGTGTTAGATCTATCCACCACGTCTTGTAGAAGCTGACTGTGGATTGTGTTGGGTCTGATTCTCTGTTGCCAATGAAATGTGTGTAAGTGATTGTATAAAAACCACACAGAAAAGTGCCAACAAGTTAGAGTAGCAATGTTTTGCTCTTTCATTTGGAGTCCCTCTATCTCCCTGTACAAGCAGTGGAAATTCAGCCCAAATATACTAATTCATATTCTCTTTAAGACAGTGGACTCATTTTAAGGATGTTAGATGGTATAAGTGATTTCACAAGACATTAAAAATAAGAAATGTATGAGCAAATATTATTGTCAGAGGTTTGTGGGATTTTTTGGGGGTTGGTGTTTTTGGTTTTTTTTAGTTTGAAAAAAACCTCCCACATGTCAAAAGTACAACAAATAACCACAATGGAACAGATAAACACCTCAATGAACATCTCAAAGATGTTCATTTATGAGTATATCCAACTAATTCTTCTGTATGATTTTCACCAGTGAAGCTGGGCAGAAAGTAGAATTCAACCTTCAGCTCCATTCAGTTTGCTTTGTCTAAATAGAACTGAAGTTCTACTTTCCATTCCCACCCATTTTCCAGGCTTTCTTGTTGAACGGTGAAACAAATTAATGAAGAACTTTTCATTTTAAAATGGGTCCTGTTATCTTCACCTTACATTTATTAATGAATGAAAATGATGTGAAATATATGAAAACCATGAATGATTTTGCTTATGCATTTTATAAAAATTAGTGTATTGTGACTTGTGAACACCTCTACACAAAAGATCATAGAGAATATTTCTTGAACTTTATGCCAGGAGCAACAAGATTGTATTATAGATACTGTAGCATCATTGGCAATAGATGGTAGTTATATATCTGCAGTGCTAAAGCCTGATTTCACCCTTCATCACTGTGCAATGGTGTGTTCCTGTTTATCATAGCATTTGCTTGTCTTCCAGGAGGGAGACTCTTCTCAAAGCGCATGGTCATTTGTTTAATACACTTGGACCATATTCAGCTGTTGTCTTACTGCTGAAAGAGAGGCGAAGGGAGCTTCAGCATGAGCTTATGTGCCACTCACTTGGCACATTGTCCTGTCTTGAGATGTAATTGCAAGTACATGCTTGTGCCCTGGTCACTCAATATACAATTTTATTTGTCCTTGATTATGTCATACTTCTTCGCTTACTCGAAATGGTATGTTATACAGAGTAGCGCTAGACAAAGACTGAAGGAGCATAGTAGCTGTGGCTAATGTGAGAAAAAAAGAGCCAAAGTCTGCTATTCATTAAATGCACTGCTACGTGAAATAAGGAGCTGTCCTGTGCGTTATCCAAAACATTTTTTATGTTCTTTTTTATTTTTTTTTTTTTTTAACAGTTCTCTTCCCTTATTTTGATTGTTTTGTGTCCTTGTAAGTATATCTTCATGTGTGGGGAGAGCAAAGTATCCTGCTTGAGCTCTTTAGTGTCTTTAGAGAAAAATTTTGCTCTGAGTATGGACCCTAATTCCCTGATAAATGTCAATGGATTTGTATAGGCCTTTTGGAAATAGTTTGTGCTGTTTTTGAAGGGAGGCGATTGAGGAAATAAGATCTCTGGTTTCAAGCCACCGTCTTTCATGCCTCTCAGTCTGAGATGTATTGAAACCACCACAATTACATTTACTATCTCAACATTTGAGGACAGAGATAAGCCTGAAATAGACTGAATTTGGCTCTGAAGATTTCATAATTATGTTCTATACACAGTTTATTACTATAGTACATATTTTTAAGAGTGCTTTTGAGCTCAATTCTGTTAACATAAAGTATACAGTTAAATAGATGCATAAAGTGTAACGGAAGAAAAAAATAACCAAGCTTCTTAATATGCACCTTGTTTCAACCAAGCACCTAGTTTTGACAAAACCATTGCTGTAAATTTAAGATATTTTTGCAATGGTCTTTGAATAGACAGTATATGAGGGAATGAAACGATTATTCTTTCTGCTTTCCTTGTTTTATTTTATTTTTTCTTTTTAAAAAAACCCTTACTAATTTAAAAAAAAATGATGGATTTTTATGATGTCTTTTGTAAGAAATACAAAAATGCTTTGTAAATTTTATACACAATGGAATTAATAAAACCCATTGCTGATTCCTAAAACAGACTGCAGCAGCTGCATGAAAGGACACAAAAATACTACTACCAATTAAAATTTAGAAGTAAATAATACTTTTTGAAGCTGAGGGAACATTTAGCTAGGTATTTTGTAATTACCTGAATTGGAAACTGGCCAGGACACCATGGATGGTATTACCTCTGTTATGAAAAACTCCAAGAGATCTGTTTTCATTGTAAATGAACAACACTTCATTTCTTCCTAAGATTCAAATTTCTTTTTGTATATGCTTGTAAAGCCTGTTCCAACTGCTACTTAGCCATAAACCTGGTGCTTTGAACAAACACCTGAGGATACTTACCTTCTCACAGGACCTGTGTCCTGAAATGTGGCTTAGTTCCATAACAGACCAATATCCTGTCAGCCCTTGTGAAATATCTTTCAATTTGGAGGAAAGCTAGAAAACTCTATAATCTGGAAAAATTACAGAATTGTTATCTTAAAAACTATAACTTCATAATCATCCTCCACAGTGTTTTTCACTCTACCTAGTATGCATGGGCTCAAATTTGAACTCAAAAGATTGAAAAGGCACTTTTTTTTCCCCTCAGGAAATTAAGAGGTATTATGTATGACTCAAAACACATTTCTGCTCCTCTCCAGGAGAGAATTCTGCCTTTGTTTGCTTCCTATTCCTACTTCTAGCTCGGCCAGTTCTGGAAACTCTGATTGCAAAATGAAGCCTACTCTTGACAGTAGGCCTGGATTTGCCACAAGGCAGAGTGTATAAAACTCCTGGCTATATTACCAGCCCATGCATCTGTGATAAAGGAAGATCCCCTTTCAACATCAAAGACTATTTTCTTTTTTCTTAGGAAATCTTTGTCAGACTGTCATAAAGTCATACCCACCACACAAACTCATGTCACTGTAACAAGGTGTCCTGGTTTGGGTTAGAACAGAATAATTCTGTTCTATGACTTCTGCTTTTCAGCTAAGTCTGAAGTTAGCAGCATATTTACCAGACAGAGCCTGCTTCTAACAGTGATAATGCTCCATGTTTATAGTTAGTACCAAGGATTGGTATGTGAACCAAGGTCATTGATAGACTTCGCGTACCACACGGGGGGTGCAGAAAAGTAAAGGCTGCACCTTCAGGGAGGAGCGACCAGGACAGGTGACCCTAAATTAGCCAACAGGGGTATACCATATCCATATACGTCATATTCAGTATAAAGCTGAGGGATCACGAGGGTCTCGTCTCTCTTGCCCCTTCTTCTGGCCTTTTCGCCATTTTTGTTTTCCCTGAGATCGAGCTACTCTCTCGACTTTGGGACTCTTCCTCGCTCGGTTTGGCCTTGGCAGCTTTAGCTTTGCCCTAAGGCCTCAGCCCCTGGCCTTGGCTGAGCCCCAGGNCCATGGATATGCTCTGCTTGTCTCACTACAAACTGGGTAATACACAGCACATACCATTTTCCTCACTGCTACTTCAAAACTGTGCTAGCTTTCTAGAGAAACCTACTCACCTGTCTGCCAAAGTTGAAGGTATCTGATGTATTCTTAAAAATGGATTAATGGATACTTTTAATTATCTACATTTTCCTTTCATTTACATTGTTCTCCTCACAAATAGTTATTGTTAACCTTATTTTATGCAGATGAATTATTGAAATGTACACTGTAAAAAAGTAAAGAGTGTTTCATTAGAAATTGAAGACTTGACATTAGAAGTGTATGACAGCACCAGGGATTTTGTCCAGTGCTCCTTTTTTTACCAGAGAAATAATGCAGGGAAAGGTCAAAATGCTCCTTGGCACTTTCACAAAAATGTCCTGTGAATTTATCTTTTTTGAATTTTCCACCTCTTGTATTCTGTGTGCTCTTCTGGATAGTTAGGTCTGAAAGCTGATGGTCTTTGTCACCCTTAGTATTTAGTATTCGATCCCCTCACAAATGCTTTCATGCTCAGGCTATTAGATCAACTGAAGTAGGTTCTAAGAATTCTCTGTCCACCCTACAATGAACAGTTTGTTTCCATTCAAACTAGTAGAAATAAGTATTTGAGGACATGGGAAGATTTTTCACTGGACAAAGTTTTAATTAACTGTTGCATACATATGGACAGGCTTTGGGAGAAAAATGCACATAACTAAGAGAAGCTGAATTGGAAGAGAAGGAAACAGGCTTTGGCTCCGTGATATTGCCTGCCTAGCTGTCATATGGAAGTTAAAGAAAGCTACATTTGAGTTGAGTTTGCTAATAATTTTAGATATCTCTTCTACTGTTGACAGGATTCTGTGCTCATACTGATGGTAAACTGTCTGCCAGCATTTTCTGCTCCTTTATTGTCAAAATCAGGTCAGAACAATTCTCTAATGAAAGAAACAAAAATGTACAATATATTTTTTGCAGATTTTCTCATGAAAAAGTAGAGAGGTTAACTACCTCTAAACCAGGTCAGGCACTGTCCCTCAGTTCTGAAGTGAATTGGTTTAACACATATCACATTGCTACGCAATGTCTCCTAGCTCCCGCAAAGAGGGTGACTGCATTTAAAATGTTCATTGGGAATGGTCCTAGCCTGTGCTATCTCCCACTTCTCTACAAAAAACTATCTAGGACTGTTGTATTGGATCAGATTGAAACTGTGCCTAGGGATTATGCTAGTGATTTAAATAGTGTAGTAGTAGTTGGGCTGTGCCCTGGCCATATTTGGTTAGCTAGGAGAGATGTAGCCTAGGGTTTTAGGGTCCTCAGTCATATATGATCAAATGTAGTAGCAGACATACAGATACAACTACCCTGACCTTCAGAGGAGACTGCAAGCCACCAGTAAAATGTTGCTTTAGTAACCATTTTCTTACAGAGTATATCTAATAGTGTAGTGAAAGGGTAACAGGATGGGAAGCTCATGCACAATGACATTGAACTTCGATAATTTCCCTGTTAGTAGTCTTTTTCCCTGTGACTTGTTACAAAGCTTCAAATGCACATATGACTGATTCAAATTGTGAGTGATTACAATGATTTTGTCAGAGGTATTTGAAGCAATTCTACTTGGCACAGTTGGTGACTGTGCTTTGGTATGTGAAGGGTGAGATAGAATCTCACTTCTACAGAGACAAGGAAGAATAACAGGGTAGTTACCAGCAACTTTTACAAGAACTTGTTTATTGCTGAAATAAAGATGAATTTGTAAATGCAATGATTTTTTGGAACTTCCTGCTTTATATAAACATTGCATCATAGTAGATAATGTAGATGGAAGGTTTTGCAAACATCAGTGTAAAGTTACTTTGCTGATTGACTCGAATCTGTCTCTGGGTATATACTTTTTGTTTCTTTCTCCTTGATCAGGTGATCTGCATATTCTGTAGAGTCCATTGCAGGCTGAGGAATTAGATGCTGTCTCTCTCAAAAATCTCCAGAAAGGAAGATTCTGGAGGAAATGCTGGATATCCAGAGCACTTCCATGAGACTGCTGGTTTAAATGAGGCTAACTTAACTTTCTGGTGAAGGAGTAATATATTAATCTCAAAAAAAAAATAAAAAAATTTAGAGATAAACATGCCAGTCACTGAGGTTGTCACAACCACTGTTAACTTTAGAATAGGGAGTTTTCAAATGTGCTTAGATTTTGTAGTGGAAAGACAGGCTATGTAATCCTAATGTTTCATTTGTTACAGAAAAGACTAACTCAAAAGCACAGGGATATTACGAGCGATATTGTAAAGATGTCACTTTAGGTATGATGTCTGGGTGGGAGAACTATTATGAGGCTATAACATGATAATAAATAGCGCAGGTGATGATAACCTCTACGTATTTTATGAGTGTCATTTCAAAACATTTGAAGTCCTATTCAAAAGCAATAAAATACAAACAAATAAAAGCAGTAAAATAAAAGGTAGAAAAATTAAAAGCAGTATGTATGACAAGGTTTAAATGACAAACAATACTGTGCTCTTACATGACTGAAATGCTACAATTCTTCAGGCATGTCTCTCTCAGATTTTGGTAGGCTTTTTGCTTGATCTGTGACAGTCTGATCCAGTTCCATGTAGAAATCTAATGGAACATTGTGTCAAGCTCTGCAAAAAAAGTGATGAGAATAGTATGTGTTTTTATGAGGATAATACAGTGTTATATTCTGAACTTAAAATTAGAGAGCTAATGTTGAAAGAAAAAAAATAGCAGTTTGATGTTCCTGGTGTACTCGTCTATAATACATGAAGACGACACAAATATTGTATCTAAGTAATCTATTCTGATGGAATGTCACTTATAAGATGTCATGGTTTAACTGCAGACAGCAACTAAGCCCCACACAGTCGCTCTCTCACTCCTACCCAGTGGGATGATGGACAGAATTAGAAAAGTGAGAAAACTCAAGGGTTGAGATAGAGACAGTCTAATAGGAAAAGTAAAAGCTGCTCATGCAAGCAAAATGAAACAAGGAATTCATTCACCACTTCCCAAGGGCAGGCAGGTGTTCAGCCATCTCCAGGAAAGCTGGGCTCCATCATGTGCAATGGTAACTTGGGAAGGTAAATGCTGTCACTCCAAACATCCTCCTGTTTTCCTTCCTCTTCCCCCAGCTTTATATGCTGAATGTGACATCTTATGGCATGGAACATACCTTTGGCCAATTTGGTTCAACTGTCTTGACTGTGTCCCTTCTAGCTTCTTGTGCACCTCCAGCCTACTCACTAGTGGGGCAGCATAAGAAGATGAAAGGTCCTTGACTTACTGTAAGCGCTGCTGAGCAGCAGCTAAACCATCAGTGTGTTATCAACATTGTTTTCGTCCTAAATCCCAAACACAGCACTGTGCCAGTTACTAGGAAGAAAATTAACTCTATCCCAGCAGAAACCAGGAGATGACCTCAAAGCCATTAGAGATATTGACATTTTTTTCTTCCTGAGAGAATTATCTGCATTTATAGAGGTTCCTTCAACTTAAACCATGGCAAACATCCTACACTGAAGGCCACTGGTTTACCTTGTCAGAGGGTCTCATCCTTCTTAACTCTGAGTAGTTGTTTCCTGTCTCTGTTATGACTATATTCACTTCAGCATATAGTGTATCTAACAGACCGTATCTACAAGGCAAAACAGTTGGTAATGAGGATCTTGTGTCCACACTAAGGATGTTTTGGAGGAGTTCATATTGGACTAGCTCTTGTCTGCTCCTGTGAACTGAAAACTCATTCTAGTTGGAGTTTGATTTGATGTCCTGAAGCACAAGTTGCCGTTTAGTTACATTTGAGAGGAACCTGTTTGCTGTGCTGTGAGACTGTTCCAAGGCATGAACTGAAGGACAGCAAGTGGGATAACTGCTACAAATGCATGTCAAAAGTGTACTGCTGGTTCCTAGAGCAACAATACAGAGATATGAAGTTCTTTTTCTTTATGTGTGCTCATCTTGTCAGCCTCACTACTTTTTGGTAGATTTTTGGTGAGCAGAAGAAAAGCTTTGTCTGGGAAAGCTGGGAGAGCTACCATCCTAGAGATACATGTAGAAATGACTGCACTTTGGTTTTGCTGGAACATGAAAGCATCGTGATGTCTTTGTCTCCTGGGAGATCTTTCTCCAACCAATGCTCTGAATAATGGATATGAAGGGCAATGACAGTTATCTTCTACAGAAATACTCTTAAGAAATTATGAGTGTAGGGAATACCAAAGGTCTGAGGAAAGTTTGCAAGTTTGGCCAAGTAATAATGAGAAATATGGGAGAGTAATATGCAAATACTTTTACACAGAAAATGAAAAGGGAATGCAAGACAAGAAAAATGTAGTTCTATGAGCATGAAAGCTAAAGAGCATGATTCCCTATGGGTTTCTGTCTCTTGTTTTTTTGGTGTGTAAATAGGAGTAGCCTCTAGCTGATGTTTCTTCAATGGGGACCCCATTTACAAGAGATCATGTGGGAGTTTTCTGATGATGAATGAGGTGTGTATGCTCATGCTTCTTATCAGCTAAGGCATCTATGAAAGATGTACTTATGCACATAGAGTCTGCTTGAGTAATCCTCTTTTTTTCATGGTAAATGTAATTAAGGATCATGCTACACTCCAATAAAGTATTCAGGATCTTTTCCTGAAAGGATATAAAAATTTAGATGATTTTTATTACTGAACTATGAATCTATATTAAATATTTAAGGAAATTAGAAACCAAATTTCTTCAAGAAAGTGTTAATACAATCAGTTTAATTAAAAAAAAAAAAAGAAGAAAAGTAACACTTCTGTGAAGTCACTTCGCTACTAGCACTTTTGGATGAAGATTGTTGTTAGGATGACATGAATAAGTTACCTTCCTTTGGCTTACTAAAAAGAGTTGCACTGTGAAGCATTTTGATTATCCATAAAATGAAATTACTGAAATAATAAATGTGTGTGAAAGGAAGTATCTCTGTAGTGGAAGGCTTTTAGAAATTTAGTGTAGGTGGGAGTAGATTGAAATACTTGCGAGAAGGGCTGGCTGCTTCAGTGGGCTGAGGTGTAGGGACAAGTGTGGGGCATAGTTCTTTCCCCTAAACACATTTGCAACATGTCACCCTTCCCTGGGTAAGGGGAAGAGGCAGTCTCCTGTTTCTGTGCCTGCCCTGGACTTCACAAGGGATGTGCCAGCTGCTGATCCTCCTCAGCTGCTGCGGTTCAACACCACATGGACATGGTCACCATAAAACTAGAATAATTCCTGACTGTCTTGGATCTTGCATTGTTTTACTTTGGACTTTGAAAATGTAGAATCACCTCTTTACATAATTTTCTCTGGTCACAGAAATAATTTAACTCTGCTGAGGTATGTAAATTTTTTTCTATTCAGACTGATGTCAAAACCACCTGATTTTCATAAGTGTCTAGTACAGCTAAGTGTTGAAAGGTCTGTCTTCCATTTGATTCCACTAATACCTAATACTAAAGAAAAATAGCTCAAATAACAGTGGAATTTGACATTAGTAATCATTTGGTCATTGTTCTCTTATCTCTCACTGCTTTAGGACATTGATTCTTATCCATGGTGTAACCTTATTGACCGGTGACATTATGAGGATGTGAGCCAAGTGAACTTTGTAACTAATCATGCTTTTTTTTTAGAAACATTGTTTTTTAAAAATAAGTTTAAGTTTCCTTCTCCATGCTCTGACTTTTCTTTGCATTATCATTTCCAAAAGTTTGCCTTTCTTCATTAGAAGAGCGTGAAGAATTTCCTCTAATTAGCTTCTAATGTCAAACAACATCTTGGCCTCATTTGTCAGAAAATGCAGAGCTGAACTGTGTCATTTAACAAGGGAATACCACACATGTATGATTAATGTATGGCACTTTCCATGACCCTATTTGACTCCCTTTGTGAATATTTAATGTATTTTGCATTGTATTTTCAATCTCAGATGATATAAAAGTCAAGAGCTCATAGTGTACAGTGCTTCATCTCATCAAATGAACAATAATAAATGAAAAACAGAGCTTTGAGATATTTTAACAATAATTACACAAAATAAAATAGGATCAAAGACTACAGAAAATATATGTATTCCATTTCTCTCTGTTCATCTTAAATCTAAACAGAAATGTCCTGAGGCAAAGAGAAGGTGGGGATGCAGAGAGATGTGCATGTAAAAAAGCTGGCAGGGTATCCAGACTTCAGACAGGGGAGCAAAGGTACAATAAGAGAATCCTCTGAAAACACAGCAATATCCACTCCACTGGCAGACTGGGATGCCCTATTACATCAGCAGTAATAAATGGGTTGACCTGGCTGAGTCCATGTCATTTGTGCCCTCACATCTATTACTAATTTTTATGCATATGGAGAATGGGGTCAGCTTCTTCAGAACATAAAAACTTTTGTTGATCGAACAACTTGGTTACCGTAAGATCCAAATACATAACCCTTTGTCTTTTACAACATCCACCATTCTGTGGCAGAGTGATATCACTTCATAGTCTTCACCTTTGTGCTCTCTGTCCTTCTTGGAACAATGCCATGCACGCTAGTCAGACAAAACTCCCATTGAAAGCACTGGAATTTTTCTTGAGTCTAACATTAAGAACCAGTTCTTGTTTTGTCTCAAGGACAAAAGGACAAGGAGAATTCCCACTGTTTTTTATTTAACTTGAGGCCACATTATAATGCTCAGAACTATCCATGTCCTTCTCGAAGTAGTGGGAAACTATACAGTCTGTGTACACTTTTTGAGGTTCAGTTTTCTCTCCATGCAAGCCAATGCTATCCAATGGCTCAAACATCTTTAGGAACAAAAAAATAATAAGGCTAGTGTAGATTTTATATGAACAAAGAGGTGTCCACACTGTAACTTTAGATTTCCTTTGGAATCTTCTCATTCTGCTCCCTTCTTTCACTTGAATGGATCACAGTTTCATACAACGTGATTTAATTGCCTTAATTCATCACGGCTCAAATATGTGAGCTCACAATACCCAAACTCAGGTGTGGCTGAAGACTACGCTATGTTACTGTATCAGTATAATTTGCTGCTAATGAGTAATATGTAGCTTCATCAGTATAATTTGTTATTTTGTGATCATATAAATCAACCCAAAGTTAGACGTAAATGAGATGTATACACAGTTATTGGTAAAAAAAAATCAGATACGCTATTCTCTTGCTTGTTTTTATTTTCTACTTTTGGTGAATAACATAGCAGAAACAAACACAATGATAAGAAGTGGAATTTTGGTTTTGTAAGGTGTCAGTGAGAATTTTTTCACTGATTATAATACGAACAGATTTTTTCCATATATGTAAATTTAATTGAAATATCTGTTTATGACAAAAAGGTTATTTGTCTACTGATGTGTCTGCTTTATATTTGTCTTTTTATCTTTTCTTATTTCTATCAAATACTACTTATTTTGAGGCTAACTATCTTCCCACAATGTAGATTTACTTAAATTAAGAACAATAGAAACACATGGATCTGAAAAAATAATCAGCTAAAATAATGTTTAATGGCTTGAGAAAGCCACATAATAGTAATAGATTTTGTTAGTAGTCATTTTACCAATGTAGTGTGCTTATGACATAGCACATCCTTAATAATGGAGAAGAAAAACTAGTCTCATGTGTACATGGTGAAACATGAAAGTGCTATCGCAGAGTCATTTTCATCAGTAGTTTATTACATATCCACACTTGATTTTGCATATGAGTTGTATTCTATGTTTTGAGGTGTGAAATGTGAATTACAGATGGGCTGGGAGATTGAATGATCCATGATCATGCTCTGTGCACCTGGATCCTCACAGCCTTCGGCTGGATTCCAGGAACAGGGCCTCTGGAGAGCAGTTTGGAAGACAGAAATTAGGTTACCTGACAACTTTTACTTTTAAATGTATATTTTTTGGGCCATGATAATCCTATAAGCACTAGTTCTGGGTAGGTATAATAAATCCCTTGTTAGGAAATATGTGGCAAAACAATAACAGCCACAGTTAGGGTTTTAGTCAAGGCTATAGTGGTACCTAGGTGTTTTAAGCCAACCTTTGAAAACTTGTGCCTTCCACTCTATCTACACTCATCATTCAGAGCTATTCTCAAAGTTATTCTTAGTCCTACGCAGCAGCTTACAGCTGTTTATAGGCAGTGACACCACTACACCAGAGCTTGCTATTGGAATGTAATTTGTGTAATATGCTGAATTGCACAACACAGATTGACAGCAAAGCAGCTGCTCCCACATATACCCAGTCTCTAACAAAGAGATCATGTTAACAGAAATCAGTGGCCCAGAGAATTCCTATTTTGCAAGACTCCTTAGACCACCTTGAGTTGAAATGGTTATGCGCTTTATGTCACACTGTAGGAGGAATGACTCCCCAGACACCTTCTTCTAAAATAATCTATTTTCATGTTAGGAGAGTGTCAGTTGGCAATTTTTGTTACAGACATGAAGAAGAAGATACCTGGTATCTACTGTTGTACTACTAGATCAAACTTCAGCTTAGGCAGAGTCTTCATGGGTGATTAATAGGCACTGCAATGACAGACATACTTGAATGGTACCTCTGAAGCAGTAGAGTGATAAGTGTGCTGTTAAAGACATAATGCTCCAGAGTACTAAATGACTAGCACTTGACACAGTATTTATTCACTTGTCGTTTATCATTCCTGAAATGTTTCAGGGAATATCTTGGCATTCAAGCATTTTACAAGAGATTAGTATTTTTAAGAGTTTTCTCATTGAAAGTCATGAATTCCTGTTTGTGCCTTTGATTCCATCTCTCTGCAGGTCATTACATTGGCTATGCAAGATCTCCTTGAGTGTATAAAGAGCTTCGTGTTTCTCTTATGCTCCTGTGATCCCATTAGCTCTGATGGGCAGATTCTTAGATACAGACTTCATTGATAATAACTATTGAGCTCAGTGGCATGCTGTCATTTCTCTACAATACCACTAATACAATGTTGTTTTCATAACACCAATGCTAAAGCAGCTGAGAATTTCTTGAGGTTAATAGAGATTTTGCTTATTGCTTTGAAGCCAGAATGAGTAGTAAAAAAGTTACGGATGTGTCTTTTGCTGTTAGTCTGTGGCCTTGTTCATACTCTTGTTTACAATTTTTCTGTACACAAACAACATCAACAATTCAGTATAGTCTTTTTCAGCCCTCCTTGCCTGTGTTTTCTTTCCTTTAAAGATGCTGTTGAGAACTTTGAGGCCCTCTGCTCTTCATATCTGAAGGTTGCTTGGTAAGGATAGCTTTCTGTGAAGTGTGAGTTTGCAGTTTCTTCCCGACTTGCACCCGAAAGGCCTCTCTTAGATAACCAGCAAACATTTGGACTGATATGATCACAGGACCTGGCTGTTTGCCATTCGCTATAAAACTAGTTTTTTAATTTTATTTTGTTAAACAGTGCCCGAGATTTTACTTCGTCCTTTTTGCCCTAGCCAAAGCAACTGATTTCTTACCATATTATTTCTCCCTCGTCTTGGTTGAATATCAGTACTAGCAGATCTGGCTTATTTCAAATGATTGAGACTTCTTTAAACACTCATGTCCATAGTACAGTAGTACCAGCTATAGAAAACCCATTCTGGTATGGAGAAAAGAAGAGTGCAAAATACGTAACAAAATGTATGCAGATCAGTCCTCTTGAAAAGCTGCCCAGAGATGGATTTCCCTGGGCTTTTCAACATGTTATGCCACTTCTCATAGCTTTGAATTTTATGTTCTTTGATAGTGTTATCACAAAAATGCATTGTTAGATACAACTAAGACACGAAAACAAAAAAAAGGTTTGGAAGAAGGAAGAGAAGTGGTGGATTCCTCAACTTTAGATAGTTTTAAGGCTCAGCTTGACAAGGTGCTGGGCCAGCTCATTTAAACTGTATTTCTTTACTTTAAAGGGTTGGACTAGATGACACTTGAATACCAACCCGGTATTCTATGATCCTATGATTCTACGAATGCAAGATAAGGACTAATTTCAATAGACATATAAATGAACTCAAGAAAATAATAACATCAGCTGTGCTGGAATTACTTCGCAGGACCACTAGCATGATCATGACAGATTATAGCCTAGATGTTGTAACACTGTGCATAACAACCACTTGGCATAGGATTTAGGCTATCTACCACGAGTAAAATAATTTGATTGCTCTGAAGTTTATGCATAATGTGAAAATAAAACTTCCTTATCAGAGATGTGGTGTTTGTTAATATGCTTGTGACTGCAGGATTTTCAAATATGACTGACAAGGGTTATGTAACTAACATGTTAAGATAGTTCACAGCCACTTCCATTTTACTAGAGCATTACAATCTTGTGAACTGCAGAGATGCCTAAATAGATTGTCACAGGTAATTACTGGATATTTGCAAGAAAATAACCATATCTGGAGAGAGACTGTTTTATGAAGAATGGTTGATTTTCTCTATCAATATTTTCAGAGAACATTTCATTTGAATGTAATGATATGAGTTCTTATCCTTTCTTAATTGCACTTGGAGCTGCACATAAAAGCAAGGGCATAATCTCCAGGGCAAATGGCATTTTTGTTTAATTTCATTTGCACAAAATGAATGAATTGCAATTGTTCATACTTTTGCTACGGAGCCTCAGTGTGATTTTGGAGTTTAGAACCAAACCTGAAGTCACGTCAGTTTCATTTGTGGATATAATGTGAGCACGCTCAAGCCTCTTCTCTAAAAATCGTTGTTCTGGTGCAATGTCATATGTATAATGTAACATCTTAACATGATGCAATACCAGCTGCATGTTCTCATATTTTGGATTAAATGCAGTATAAACACTATTATGTAAATGTAATAGAAGCACTGAATAGTAGAGATAATGAAAATACCGCAGGGCATTTTTTATCATAGCTGAATAGCTGTCTTGTTTTGACTCTAGTAGTTAAATGAATGTTGCACTTCTTCAGGTTATTTCTCTTAGAAGATAAAATTGGTAATGGAAGTAGACCCCAGTGGTGGAGTTATATTTACAGTGAAAGCACATGTTTCTGCTTCTCCAAGTGCAGGCCATCACAGTATGGCATTTTTTGGAACACACTCTCACAGTTCTGTAAAACCACATTCAGGTTGTGCCTTCAGGACATTCCCACAGCCCAGTCCCTCTTGGTCTTCTGTGTTGGCTTGCATACCCTTTTCCCCTTTATTTCAAAGACAGTTGAACATACACAAAAGTAGTTGCAGCAAAAGATCTGCTCTCATGTTGTCTTCCTTTTTGGCAGTGGTCAATTCCTGTTTCTTGGGGAATGTGCGTGGGTTTTTTAATCCATCCTTTTTCTACCAAGGAATTTCAATAGGTTCTCACATTTACTTATAAAAAGGATGGCAGGTTTACCCACTGTCGTCAACATATTTTAAGTCAAAACATAGCAGCATTAAACTTGCTTTCTTAAGGGACTGATCTAACAATTCTTAGACAGATGAGTAACTCTTCCAAAATATCAGTCTGACTCATTACTTTCTGCCCACATAAACCTCCTTCTAGTTTCATCTGGCTTAGTGGCGTTTTTCACTTCCTGTCCTAAACTGTGAACTGTAAACAGTGGCAGGGTTTCCACCTAAGAAAATTCTGTGGTGGGTGATGAGTAGAGGCAATTTAAGCATAGCGTGCTGGAAGACTTTGCAGTGTCAGAGGTAAGATAGATTCCAGGTGTGGGGTCCAATTAATGTCAAAATCCTGCTAGGTCTTCTTTACAGGGAACAAAACAGGGTTGTCACCCATCACAAACAGATGGTGATCCTGACTAAGCACCATATTTCCGTGTTATTTTTACAAAACAGCAAAGGTAGATATTCCATCCCCTTCCACATTTGTTTGTAGTGACTCTTTCTCTCTTTGTGTTTTGTTGCCTGGAGAGTGCTCCTCTCTGCAGACCACTGTCACAGGCCACTAGTCTGTGACAAAGCTCAGTCTCAATCTCTCACAAAGCTGAAAAAGGGAAAGTCACAAAAGAGCCCTTTTTTCTTCCTTAATGGTTTTTGCCTTTTTCCTCATCCAAGCTGCAAAAAGGACTGCACACAGCACAGTGATAGTTTGCAGCAGATGACAGAGGAAGGCGTGTCAGGGGTGGGACCCAGCAGCAAAGCCTGTGCCAATGATGCATTGGCTCACTGTCTCACATCAGAGATACTGCTGCTGCCTCTGTCTTTGCCATTGCTGCCCCCATCACCTTTGCCTGCCTTGCTGCCAGTTCTTCCCCTGCCTGCACAGTTTTTTTCTCTGGCCCACATATTTTATGAAAAGTGCTGAGCGTTTGTTTTTCTCTTTCACACTTATGAGACCAATCCTTTCACTAAACACTCATATAAACAAGGCTCAGGAATCCAACAATTTTGGGACAATTCATTCAAGTAGATACAGCATTTTTGTACTGTTTTTTAGAAATTATGTTTACAGGAATAATTAATTGAATATTACAGAATTTTATACAGCTGTTTTCAGTGAACTGACAGCTCAAAGTTTCACTGGAGTTAGAACATCAGAGCTTAAAGCTAACTAGAGCTCATTCATTACTAACAATAATGTAACCTGAACTTCACTGTGATAAAATAGAAAATTTACCTGAGGATCTGAGGCTAGGACTGTAGCTCACACTCACCTTTGGATTCCTCAGGGAGTATTGCTTAATTATTGATAGTTTCTCTTGGTGTGCTTAGATTGCTTAATGTTGATCTGTTGATACAGTCTCACTGCAGACACAATCTAAACGAAGTCAGGGTTATGATAGACATCAGAGGCTTCCAAGAATGCTCATCTCCTTTCTCCTATGAAATGTCCACTGAGGATCTTCACTGAAAGGGAGATGGGATTGAATAGTTAAGGTTGGATCCAGTTGTGAATGAGAATGCCTCAGGGTTTAGGTATCTATAGCTATGTTCTGCTAGGGAATTTGCTGTACTTGCAGAGAACTGCCTCTCTCCCAGGGTGCCCAATCGGTGATACCTGTCTCCTCTTTGCATCCTGTCAGGGTGCTGCTTTGTTTTGCTGTGGAGCTTTATCTGGCAGACATTCATGAGAACCATCCTCTAACAGGGCAGATTTGTCTACAAATTTCAGCTGATGTTTACACATTTGTCCTCCTTCACTTCATACAGTGCTATTGCAGTTAGGGCACCAAACAAAGGGAAACAGAGGAAAATTTCCTTCTTTTAATGATCAGTGACAGAGTTTCATTGGCATAAATTCAAATCATAAGATAGGATACCTTTTTCAGCTGAATACTACTGTTTGTCTCTGCCTTCCATATTTTTCGTGACTAGTAATCTTGAGACTTCTGGACTGGACAATCTCAGTTCCTCCGAAAGGCCCAGTGCTGAAGATATTCAAGCTGACCTAACCTTCCTGCAAAGACATTTCCTTATAATCAGAGAGATAAAGATGCTTTATTGGTTCATTCAAGGGAGGAGAGAGAAGAGAAACAGCCTGTTTCCCTCCTGAAGAATGCCGCTTTCGAGACTGGGAGAAAGATTTTATTCCAGTTGATCTCTTTGGCTGGGAAAAGCTGGAATCTCAAGCTCTATTCATCATATCAAGAACCTTCTTCAGTGGTTGTTTCATTTAAATATCAAGAACAGCTAGACATGGACACAGAGCATATGCCTTAATTTGTCTCTTGAATCAAGGTATGATTTTTATTAGACTTGTCTGATTTTTATCAGATTTTTTATTAAAATTTAGTAATTTTGTAATTTCCCCAATTTCCTTATAAGGCACCATAATTTAAAACTCTAAATGAGATATCTACCTATATCACCCATGTTTTGGAAGTTAGATTACTTCTATTAGTTAGATATGTTAAACGTGCTTAGCTGTCTAGCTGTTCTTCGTATGCATTTATTTCTGTGTACAGGAAAATATGACCACTTATAATTGTACCATAAGCAAAGCAGTATTTTTTTTGTTTAAGTCCTGTTACTACTTAGCTTCACATGGTGGAGAATGAGACTTCATTAAGCTTTTCTTTCTTCTTCATAGTTTTACATAGTTAGCTGAAGTCAGTCCTGGAGTAACTCCATTAAATATAATGAAATTAATTTCAGCGTTGTTTTGGCCCAGTGTGTTCCTATTTTGAAGTGATAAATTGCTCGTAAGAAACATAGCCTTTTACTTTGCCTGTGGTTAATTTCACAAGAATGACAACAATAATTTCTGAGGCTCAACATCCTAGGAAGTATATTTATGGGTCATGCTGAGAAAGAAAAATTTTATGTATACATAGCATCAAAGGCACCAATATAAAGCTGTAGTTTAAAAAGTCAGCATTCCTGTGGTATTAAAAGGAATTCATCTGAGGAAAATGGCAGAAATCATTCCTCTGAGAGGAGCAACACTGAGCAAATGTATGCATGTTAAACTGTCTAAATGTTTTACTGTTGTCTATAATTGAATTAGGTTCCAAGTGAATGAAGGGAAAATAAGACTGTTTGAAAAAGAGCAATCAATTGTACCAGTCGATGAAGGATCAAAGAGGGAATGTGACAAACCAATGAAGTCGCGGCTCTCCTACATCTGAAAATAAAGGGACACTGGTCATGTTCAAATAAAGACATAATTTTTATTTATTTTTTTTCTTCAGAATAGCATCCAGGGCATTTTTACATGTACAAATCATAGAATCATAGAATATCAGAAGTCGGAAGGGACACATAAACACCAAGTCCAAATCCTGCTCTTCCCGGGACTACACATGACCAAGAATGTTGTCCAGATGTTCCTTGAACTCTGACAGGCTTAGTGCTGTGACCACTTCCCTGGCTGACCACCCTGCGCTACACCCTGATCACAAACAGACCTTTGACAGGGAATTATCATTGCTATTTGTGAGAGCAGTGAACAAATCAATAGTTTATTAAAAATACATGAATAACCTCACTTCACACTGATTCCTTATGTGGTTTTCTTACCATGCCAGGGAGTTTTGTGCTGAAATCGGGACATACAATGACATTCCTAGTGACTAGATTCAGCTCAGAATTAAAATGCTTTAGTGAGTGCTTCTATTTACTGAATAAGCCATGAATTACTGCTCTGTTCTCAACACTTTCAAATCAAGGAAACAAAGCACAGAGTTGTTAAGCTCCTATCTGTCCCATTGAAGTATTGCAATATAGGTCCTACAACTCAGAACTGTGACAAACTCATCTGGAAATTGCCCTTCTCCTGTAGTAGCAGAGAAATTCATAAAATGCTTCAAAATTCATACAAAGAGTAACAAACCTAATGGTAACAGCTCTCTAGTCCAATGGCTAGTGTCTTTCCTGGGGAGATGAAACACTTGGGTTTCTGTACTCGGTCCAAATTGAAAATTGAAAATAGAAAACCAACAGAAGGTAAAAGCGCAAAATATTCTACAGCCTGATGGTGAAGGCACTTTCCCAAGAGGAAAAGTTAATTATTTTTAAAAAGTCATAACTATCTTCAGCAGTGTTTTTCTGTGTGGAGGCTTTCATTATTTTGGACTGAAATGTGGTGCATTAGTTTAGTTGGAAAGCTTGAATAAAATACTTCTTATAGAAGCAAAATTTTTTCTTTTTTTGTTTGGATTCTTTCCAAATACCATTATTGCCTGTTTTAATTTTTCTAGAATCAATGAGTTTAATATCTGTTCTTCACAAGTTCCCATTCCAAGCAAAATCATTCGATCACAGAATAATTTAGATCCTAAGTGACCTCTGGGGGACATCACAGCTGATCTCTCCCTTTAAGAAGGTCTAACTTCAAAGTTATATTAGGGTGCTGGGGCCTTATACCAAGGCTTTATCTAGTGTAGATTTTTAAATCTCCAAGAAAAGAATTTTGCCTTAATTATTCTTAGAAAAGACTATTAGCTCCTGATTTCTTTATGCAAATATTTTGGGCTGATAGGAGACAAAAAGCTGTAGTAATAAAACAGTCTGAGAAATGCTAGCCATCAAGGACAATTTTGTCTTGAAAGGGCTTGGATCTCTATACAATGAAGGAGTAAGATATGTTCTCTGCCTGGTGTTTCAAGAAAGCAACTTACACTAACTGCATTGGGCTATCCTCTGAAGGAGGTTCCCTCTGTGAGCTTAAAGAAATTTCCTGGGTTTGGATTATTCTTTGATCTTCCATATTTGCAGAACATCCTTCAAAATAAGCTTGCAGGAAACTTCCTGTTTCATTATTTTGAGGTGTTTTGATTGTATTTATCCTTATACAGGAGTGCTTGTATGACTTCACCACATGGGTTCATTTTATGCTTGCTGTATGAATTAAGACTTGTTTTGATTTTGAGCCAGGCAAGTCACCATTTATTTGTATGCCACCATATGTGCTTCCAGAAATCACATTGTAACCAGTTTGACTGTTTATTTTGAAATTCATTCTTCATTTGTTTATGTCACCAAGAAAGAAATAAAAAAAACCCACAACAAACTTTTATGGACTTCTGTGAACATTTACCAAGATAATTAAGTGAGACAGTGGTTTGGTTTTGCTTCACAATCAGAGCTTTATTCCCTAGTTTCTGGTCTTGAACAGATTCTGATTTTTATCTATTTCTGAAAAAAAATAATTATATGGACTCTGTAAGACATTTGCTTTCTTTAAAAGACATGATACCCCCATAGCCTGATGCCCCTGTGTTGTAACACAAGGTCAATTTCATTTGGTGACATTCCTTTTGACATTGCAACTCCCAAAATAATTTTGTTTCCAATTAAGATCTTTATTAACCATTACATTCATATCACTTAGTTAAATTGGTTAGATTTGTAATGTAATGGTCAACGGTATCAACAGCCTTTAAAGATGTGTCTTTCTTTCCTTATCTGCTGTGCCTCCTCTTTCCTGATGCCATGCACCCTAGATAGGAATTCTATCTGAAAATTTGCTGTTATCTTCTCTAGCCAAGGGAAAATTTCTTTATTCTTCTTGCAGTTCCTGTTTTGAGCACTTAGGTTATCCTCCACATGATTTCTCCATTGAACCTTGAATCTGTCAACAGACCCAAGATACAGGAGTAATATTTATAGAGATTCTTAGCTGGTGTCTGCCATCCTAACTGAGTCCCATCCTAAAGACAATGAAACTTTCCACTACGTGTGGTGGGATAACCTTGGCTAAGTGCCAGGTACCCACCAAGTTGCTCTACTGCTCTCCCCCTGCACTACACACACACCTCCCTCAACATGATAAAGGGGAAGAGAATAAGGTGGAACCAACCCATGGGTTATGATAAAGGCAGTTTAATAGGGGAAAAAAAAAGCAAAAAGCAAGGCCACGTGCGTGAAGCGAAGCAAAATATAGATTTTAATCTCGACTTCCCATGGCAGGCAATGTTCTGCCTCTCCCAGGTAGCAGTTGCTTGGGGGACAAATGTCTTCTGCCACAGATGCCCCTCCACCTCCCCTTTTCCTCCAGATTTTATTACTGAGCTGACGTCATATGGGATGGAACACCTCTTTGGACAATTTGAGTCAGCTGTCCTGACTCTGTCCCCTCCCAGGATCTTGTCCACCCCATCCCCCTGGTGCTGTGCCAGCCCTGCTCAGCAGCAGTCACAACACTGGTGCCTTATCAAGCTAGGGGGACAGTAACGCTATCCCAGCCAAACCCAGTATACTGTGTCTTATATTTGATTTCTCATAGATTGAATGTAAATTGTTTATAGATTATCTCACATACTATTTAAGTTCTTGGTCTTCCTCTAATACTTAAATTATAAATGTATTTGTTTTATTTCTTGTTATTCTATGTATTTATCTTCTATTCTATGTCTGGTTCTCAAGTCTACACAGAATAACATATTTTTATTGGTCTCAAATTATCTATATCTTGCTTTTTTCTCAGAGTATGGCTCCATTTTGATGCTTGAGCAGACCTAAGAGCTCACTGTCAAAACCCTCCAAATTTCTCTTTACTTTCTCTGGAAGGTTTGTGCCAGGTTTGTTTCTTGATTAATTACTTGATTAGTGGATTCAGCTGATTAAATAAGCTGAAATGTCTTTTTCTTCCAAGATTACTTTTCCTTCACCTTAGCGATTTGAATTGACATGTTTAATTACCAGATGATTCCTGGATACAGGGAAAAGGAAGACATAACAGGTGGAAGATGGTGGCAAATGCAAGAGTGGATGTGAGGAATGCCTGGGATAGGCCAAATATGCTCATGGAACTGCAACTTTCATAGTTTCTTTTAAGCTAGGCATTTTCCCCTGCAAAATGTAACAAGCTTTCCTGCTCTCTCCTGTGCTTTATTTTCTTGCTTTATAACATTTATTACCTATTAAGATTTCTTGATATTCACAATCATAATATGTTCCTATCTGTGATGACCTTTTCATAAATCATTAAAATTCATTTAACTCTGTGCATTTAATTTTATACACATTGACTGGAATTTATTTTTCTTGATACTTGTTAACACAGTGTTAATGAGCTTTATTAAGTCTGCACCAGACTATCAAAGATCAGGTTTTGTAGGTTACAAGTATTTGATATTTGACTACCCTCTTCTCTTTGGAGCTTCTCCAGATGTCCTTTTCCTCCTGTGATTTAGTTTCTCAAGTCTTTGGGTTAGGTCATTCCTTTCTTTCCACAAATATTGAAGGAGACCATTAGCAGTTCTTGGTATGTTATTGTTCTTGACCATTGCGACTATATTCTGACTACTTTTATTATCTGAGTCTTCCACAGATAAATCCTCTCTGAAGACTGATTGTGCTTTCATGTGTTTGTGTTTTTTACCCTTTCTAACTCATTATATCTATCACTCTATAATCATAATCTAAGAAACAAAGAGTTTTTTTTTTCATTTTTTTCTCTCAATCTGATACCTTTATTTCCCACAGTTGTCTTTCAAAAAACCTTTTCAATTATTAAACCTTATATCTCCTCCTTCACGACATACAAATACTTTTATCTTGTTTATTTTTTTTTTCCCGTTTTTAAAATCATGTCTTTTAACAGAGGATGAGCTTAAATTCTGAAGGCAACTGGTCTTTGATGCATATTCACTCTGGGTCATTTTCCTACCATAGTGATCACATCATTGTGAGTGATATTTATAGCCTCTTTGTCAGTTCTTCTTATCTCATCTCTGATAGTCTTCTCTGTGTTAGCATCCTCTGTGATTTTACCACAATCTTTTAAAGTTTCAAGCTTGTTAATCTGCTATCCCCGCCTTTTTTTTTTTTCCCCCCGGTCTTTGATATCCAATGTTATAACTGACTCACGTCTCTTTTGTGTGGGTCTTTCATGTTGCAAATTTTGTTTTCTCACATTTTCTTAATTGCTCTTATGAAAGAGTGGCCAAAGTCACAATTGGCTTTTGACAGTCAGATATTACTTATGTCCCTTGAATCATAAATATATGGACTTGATCATCATACTTTTTTTTTTTTTCAGTGACTTTGTTTAGCGTTTTTAGATTTCCAGTGAGTTTATTGACTCTACTTTCTGATCAATAAAATGTGCTTCCAGGAAAATCTGGAAATGTTGCAATCATCTCTACTACTCTCCATTGCATTCCTCCCTCATAAGACTCTCAGATTTTTCCCCACGATTGTTCTCTGTAGACAATCAGTTTTCTTAGGCACCATGCAACACAGCTGTGATGAAAAGGGCTATTGCTAGGAGACAGTTCTGTGTTTCTTGGCCATGCTCACCTGACATGTGCCAGTAAGATTACCAAATCTCATATTCCCTCATCATATGACAGGAGTCAGTATCCGCTTGAAACAAATGGCTACTAGCTGTATGTAGCTTTTGGCAACGTTTTATTTTGTAAGTGGAAAACCATTCTTTTTTATTTTCTTATTCATTGTAGAATGAATAGAAGATGAACTTTTTTTTTCTTTTGGCATCCATTGAAGTTTTATGGAAACCATTGCAATTTAGTATTAATTAATACTCATTTATAGCAAAGTGTTGACAATAACTTTCCAAAATTATGAGTTTGACATTTAGCAGCATCATTTAAGAGAGCAAGACAAGCTTTCCAAACTATAGTTGAAAGTAAATTAACTGTGATATAAATGTTTATAACTTTAGTCACTGACTGAGTGTCTAAAGAAGCTTTTGTTACGGCTGGAGACTTCTACATGGATGACATGAGATACTTCCTCCCCAGTTACCTTGCCAGACTTATATTTTGCCTCAAGTATTTCTATTTAAAATGCTCATTATTTTAGCTTGCACAGTTGGAACTAAAATTCTGCATACTAGGGCCAGTGTGCTCTAGTGATTTCTCTTTTTATTTCAAATCCTTTAACACCAGGCTACTGCTTTAGTTTATAGCCCACTGTGAAGGGGTCCAAAGCAAGAAGTTTGGGGAGACTGGAGATCATACTCAAACAGTGGGCATCTGCTTCCAGAAGACCCTATGTTCATTTACTAAATCAAAACTGTTATCACAACAGCTGTCATAGCCTTAATTTACACATTTACCTGGTGATTGAACCTTAGCTACATAGCTAGTTTTTAATATACTCACAGAGAACCCTCTAGCCTATTTGCTGAAGAATCTCTTGAAATGACATTTGCCTGAGCTATGAAGAGCTCTAAGGTTCCTCCAAGGAGTTCATTTTGTAGCGAAGGGTTTAATCCTTTCTACTGATGGAGGGACTGGTCTTTTCCTAACACATTCCAAGGACAGGAGCATGCATCAGATGTCTGTCTTTTTACACTCCCAGCAGTATTTGAAGACATATGAGGCAATAATGGCTCTGGTAAGGCATTCCCAGATGTCAGTAAATTAGAGTCCACAGTTACTCTACCTGACTGAGTGGGAAAAAGTCAATACTTGTTAGATGAAATTCATAAGGTCATTGTTGATGCAATGTATATTGTATGAATGAACAGTCACGAGCTTCAATCTGGTCAGTAAATGACATGCACTTGCTTCCTTCATAGATGGGCTAATTAAAAAAGTAGTTAAATTCACCTCCTTGTTATTCAATTTTGGACAACAAAAAATGGAGGAATTGTCTATATTTATTGGCTATATTTACTAAATGACCAGGAGTTGAACTCCAGAGTTTCCCTCTGCATTACAAATGTTGGGAATTTCTACTTTCCTTCCATTTAAGAAAATCACATGCATGATATTGCTGTGATTATGATGATCTTTCAACATACAAGATGTATCTTTTCATCAGTACCCAAACGCCACTAAATGTGTTATTAGTAGACATATTTATGCACGACCAAACTATATTTTTTTAAAAGCCTGAATAAAAGATTTGCACAGGTAGCTTATTTAACCAGTTAGATCACCTGCCTACTTTCCTTCCTTCCTTCCTTCCTTCCCTCCTTCCTTCCTTCCTTCCCTGTTAGTTAAAAAGAGGAATTTTTTATCAGATAGCCTTTTTTTGCATCTCTCCTCCAGTCAACACCCACTCCACCCCGCTCAGAGAAGGGAGTGTGACAGAAGTGTGTCAGGTACTTCAGATCCTCCAATGTGTGGCAGAGTTCATTAGCTCTTTTCTGTGAATCGCCTGTTTGTCCTGGGGTAAGAAAATGAACCCCTTATCGAGAACTTGTGGCTCTTCAGCAGTGGAATGTGCAGACGGACTCTGCAATAGGGATTTATTTGGTGGTATTACTTTCATGGAATGTTTCCTTTCTGCCTATAAACCTTCCTCCCCACACTCTGCCATCCCTCCACTCGCTACATGTCTGCAATGTCTCCCAAGTCTGTGATTTGCTGTCTTTTTTTGGAAACAGGAATGCTAACGCTATTTGCAAGTATAAAATCATATTCATGTCAGAGTTAGGAAATGAACTTTTTTTTCCAGCTTTTTTTGTTTTCCTCTATTTAGTGTGCAGATTTTCATGGACACGCTGTTATAAATAAAATGTCTTCAGAGCATGTATGATAAAAATCAAATTACAAATTCTTTGCTGTGGTATGCAATTCTGGTAGCGAATTAAAATCACAACTCTCTTGCTCCCTTTCTGTCCAGGTAAGTCTCCAAGCCTGCCTGTTCTCCATACCCATCATTCTGTAGACTTGGCTATTAAGGTATCAGTGGCATGAAAAGAATTTTATCAATAGAATAGAAGATCTTTATATCTCTAGGAATCTCTCTAAATGCGTCTGTTCTGGTGATCATTAGGCATAAACCTTGTATACAGAATGATTCACCAGTGCTGAATTCGACTGTTCCCTTTGAATGAAGTGGTATTTGTTTGCTTTACAGAGACAATGCCTGACAGACAAATATTTCCATCACTTGGCTGTATCAGATGGGTTATCAGAATTATTCAGGTATCATTGAATAATCAAGGAGAAGAATGTTGAAGGATTTATGAAAAGTTACTGTGGAAATTAGAGAAGAAATTAGCTATATATGATAGATGGAATAAATCAAGGCCTTTTTAAATGTATGTGATCTTTATTCTTGGCAAGAGAAGTGAAATTGTGACTATGGAGAGAAAGCCATCCTTGAACATGTCCTGACTTTTTTTTTTTTCCTTCTGATATTTCCCTCTTGATGGAATAAGTTGCATTGCTTGTGTATGACGTGCACATCTACTTCTAGCATTTGCAAGCTATTTATGTGTGCTGCTGTTTGATAGAATGGGCAATTGCCCAGTGTGCTTGCATAATGCTAGTAGCTCTCTGTAAGGAAATGGAGAGGGATTTCGCTTTGGTTACAAACTGACACTTAAAATGTGGTCTTTGCATGTTTCATCCATATTTTTTAGGCATCCAAAGGCACGCACACAAGCAGTGCTCATGGTGTGTCTAAGACCTCGCAAATGCACATTATTCCTTAGTCAGTGCTTATTTATTCCTCTGCCCATGCCCTTGGTGGT
>WEIS01000152.1:27945-45042 GCA_013389965.1 Todus mexicanus | reverse complement strand
CACTGTATGTGTAGGTGAATGTTATTTTATTGCTCTGCATTACAATATCTCTCAGCTTTGTGCAAAATGAGGAGACTGAAAATCGTGCCACATCTTGCTAGAGTATTTTACATCTGCAAGAGGATTATAACTTGTGACACCTAAACTGTGATCTGCTTCTAATTGCACCACCAGTAATACTCATGGCTTATTTTTATGCTGTTTACTTTTTAATGCATTTGAAGCCTCTGTTTTCACATTTTTAACAGAACATTGTTTTTTGGAAAATTTGATCTGTATCATAAAAAGAATCAGACTGCTTTTCTAACCCTTTTTACCTCAAAGATGCACAAATAATACAAGAATGTGTGCAAAGTCATTAGGTGTGCAGCCTTCTCACAGGAAGGCATTTTGTTTCAGAGATGCCCCTCTAGGTGTATCCCCTGAAAAATTATTATACGTGCTACAAGCTGCATGGAAAAAGTACTGCTGCTAAAGGGCATGGGGTAATTAATGTTATGTAGGACTTCATGCTTGTGTGATCCTGCTGCCAGATCAATGTGTGGTGCCAGTGTGAATCTGGGTGAGATGCTCAGCCTGTCAGTTGGAAGTGGTAGGCTGAGGGTCTAAAATGCAATCTCATTCTTTGTCTTCTGGTTTGTTTTTCTGAGCTCTGCAATAAATGCTCCTCCTTTAAAGCTCTCCACTTGGTTTCCTCTTTCTTTGAGGCCCTGCCACGCTCAGCAGGAGTGCATTAGGATGGAGAGCTTTGGGTAGTTGAGCTTTCAGCTTCCTGCTCTGTTGATTCCTTCCAACAGAGTGCTGCAAGAGAAAAAGAAAAAGAATTATATATAGGCTCTCTGGAAGAGACCGGTTGACTTTGCAGAAATGGAGCCTGGCTTGTCCTGTATCTTAAATGCCTTGTCTACAAAATGACTTTAAGCTGCCACAAGCTCTGCATCTGGTGATGCAGTCAGTCCCATTTGGTTTTGTGCACTCACTTTTCTGAGGTTTAGATTTGTACAGTTGTTGCATTCTGAATCCAGCCCTTACAGAAAGCGATGAGGTACCCCAGTGACTTCAGGGGGCTTTGAGGCCACTCTGAGATCCTAACTTCACCAATGCCTTTCAAAGGACCAAGTGATTAAATGCAATTTTGAAACAGGGAAATCAAGTGGCAGGAGGATGGAGTCAGACTCTTCTCAATGACACCCAGTGATAGGACAGAAGGTTCCACTTGAATATTAGGAAAAACTTCTTTCTGGTGAGGGTGACAGAGCACTGGAACAAGCTGCCCAGGGGGGTTGTGGAGTCTCCTTCTCTGGACATGTTTAAAACCTGCCTGGACGAG
Source organism: Todus mexicanus (assembly GCA_013389965.1). Classification (NCBI taxonomy): domain Eukaryota; kingdom Metazoa; phylum Chordata; class Aves; order Coraciiformes; family Todidae; genus Todus; species Todus mexicanus. The sequence goes on along the minus strand of WEIS01000152.1, from coordinate 43,712 downwards.
TTCCTGTGTGACTTGGTCTAGGTGATCTTGCTCCAGTGGGGGGATTGGACTAGATGATCTTTTGAGGTCCCTTCCAATCCCTGACATTCTTAGATTTTGTGAAATCAGTAGGATCTCCATGCAAGGTACGACATGTGAGTCCTTCTGCTTCACCTGCTCTGAAAGTTATTGCCTCAGATTAAGGGATGCGATTTTATACGGAAACTAGTCTGTGATGTCGTCCTGGTTTGAGTTAGAGCAGAACTAATTTTGTTCAGTGATTTTACTTTGCAGCTGAGTCTCTTCTAAGTAACTCCACTTTCTGAAGTTAAGAGCATGTTTTTGCAGACTGTGTCTTCTTCCAGCAGTGATTACACTCAGTGTTTATAGTTGCTACCAAGGGCTGGTGTGCAGAAAGGCTCTTGCTTATATTTGCTCCTGTGCAGACCACGGTCACTGTTAAATCTTGTGTACTACACTGGGGTGCAGAAAGTAAGAGGTTACACCTGCAGGGAGGAGTGGCCAGGACAGGGATCCCTAAACTGATCAGTGAGGTATTTCATCCCATATACATCACACTCAGTGTAAAGCTGAGGCATCATGAGAGTCAAGCTCTCTTTACTGGCCAGCATCTGAGGAGGCCTCTGTTCTGCCTTTGATTCTGATCTGTGTGTTCCTGAATCCAGTTCCAGAATCCAGCTCCTGGATCTAGTTCCCATCTGCCGCTGAGTCCAGTCTAGGACTGCCCCAGTGCCTGCTCCACAGCATCAGCGGTGACGGTAACACAGTTGCCATCAGGGAGATTGGTTTTGTATGTATTTCGTTTTATTGTTATTATTCTCATTGCAGCTGGTTTAGTTTTCTTTTCCAATTCATAAGTGTCTGTCCCTTTCTCTTTCCCTTTGGGAAGGGTGAGCGGTTAATAGAGAGCATCTGTTATAGGCCTAGTGGACAGCCCTGACCCTAAACTTTGACAGATGTGAGACTGTAACACAACTTTCTACTTTCTATACATACATAGAGTATACATTTTGTGTAGACATATAATTGCAGTAAGATCTTGGTTACTCAAGGAGCCACAGAAGTCAAATGGAGTAATTTTTTCTGCCATCTCTAATGCAGTTTCAGATTAACCCCTTACAAGGGACAATGTCTCATGGTGTTCTTACAAGAAGGTTCCTTGTGTATCTTCAGCAGACAGGCTCACTGTGTCTACTTTTCTGTGAGCACTGTGGCTGGCAGACTTGTAGGTCTGTATAAGGTTTAACCTGCTTAGAGGGAAGAATAAAGTTCAGATCTGCACGTAGGCTGCCAGAAGAGACTACCGCCTACAGGTGGCCACAGTAGCATTTTCTAAGATTATGGGGGCTTTGAAGTGGAGCCGGAATACTAGGAAACTCATCGAGAGGGACAGGGGACAACACAGTTGTGCCTCTATCAGCTACAGTCAGTTCAGGCAGGTGCTATATTTTGATTTCCAGTAAAATTCACTTGCTCAGGCTCTTGCCGTGTGTTTCGGCTCACCAGGCTGCCTATGGGCCCTTGCCGGGCCCCTTTTCAGGGATGGATGGCAATATTCAAAGAGATGTGAATGCGGATTTTCATTTAAAAATGCCACGAACTTGTAAATTCATATTTTTTTAATTCTGTAAAAATAACCAAATCACATTTGTTTCATGCAACAGTATGGTTGCACAGCCTGAAAAACCTGTGTGTGGTGTTTATAAAGGGAGACTAGAAAGTAGCTTTATTCACTGTAACCATCTCCTTTTCAGAAGAGCTAGAGCTCGAGTGGGCTGTAACTGTGTATAGCTTCAGCCTTGAAATTGGTACGATAGCAAATATTTGGTTTATTCTTGCTCAAAGACTTATCCAGTAGCACAGAATAAAACAGAAGTCTGGATTTAGCAGTGGGATTATATAGTATTCTTATGGCAATTTTAGCTATGTATTAGCTATTCTTTAGCAATTTTAGCTCTCCATGGTGAGACCTCTAATACCAACACTGTGTGACTAAGAAATTCAGATCCGTTCCAAATCCCCTGCCTCCAGCAGCAACATGAGATTGGAGGCCAGTTTTGTTTTTCTCAGTGAAAGCTTGGACTCTGGCTTTTTCTGATACTCAGATCTCACTTACTGAAGACCACACCTAGGATCTGCCACCACTGAGCCTGCGTTGCTCAGCCAGCCATGGAGAAAGCTGAAGCTGTGGGGGGTGGTTGTGCTGATGCCCACTGGCCCCAGGTGCAAAGCACCACACACCCACCACACATGTTGTGTGCCTTCAGTGCCCACCGCGTCACGTAGCTTGGTCCTTCAGTATGGGGCTCCCCTGCCAAAGTGCAGGTACCAAATTCGTTTCCAGTGGGCTCCTCTGCTCTTTTGCCCCACCAACCTGGCAGCTGGGAAGAAGACACTCGGGGTAATGCTGGACACCCAGGGCAGCAAGAGGACGCCAGTGTGAACAGCCCTCGGGAGGCATTTGTTAAACCTTAGCTTGCGTCTAGTCTCACCAGCCACAAACCTGCTTCGTGAAAAGAAACACGTTCCCCAGGTCTTGTCTTGAAAGCCTAAAGAGGCGCCAGTGCTCTGGAGTCACAACCAGGGCAGCCTGGTAAGGAAAGCACAGGGCTTGTCAGTGGGCCTTTTCTAAATATTACTGCTCTGTCACTTCCAGGAGGGGTGTAACTGCAGTTTTCTGTGCATCATTGGCTCCCCCTCATCTGCAAAAAACCAGTGCCATTTAATGGATTCTGCAGCATATGTTGACATCCTTAAACGTAAAACAATCTCCAGAAATGGAAGATCTGTTTACATTTCACTAAGACGAGAACTACTCATTGGGGTTTCGTTTTGATGATGCAAAATTACAGGACCAGAAGTCTGATACAGTATATTTCCTAAGATCACCCAGTTCAAAGATTTATTTTATGTTGAACAGTATATATCATATGAAAGACTCGTTGATTAGGGTTGTTTCTGAACCAGTGTCTCCAGGTTGTGGATCTAATCTCAATTTAAGAGCATAAGGTTAAATAATTCTTTACACCTTCTCTTGCAGTTCAAAAGAAGTTGCTTCACAGTTGCTGTTTGATCTGATTTCAAGGTCTGCCACAATGAAAACAGAGTTGGGGTTTTTTTTCCTGCCTCTGCTGAGGAGTCATGCCAGTTTTTTCAGCTACTGTTGTTTCATTTGAACAAAATAACAACAAAACCTTTAGGTCCAGCATTCCTTTCTGGGAAGATGTTCAAAGTCTACCAAGTTATCAAATAAAGTGGCACTTAGCAACGGATTGCTCGGGATACTTACGGGTGTGATGTGATTCAGTAATAAACAACTCGGTGATATGTACATCACGAAATATTTTTTTCCTCCACTTCTTGGCAACAGTGCCAGCTCTGTATCTGAGCCCTTTGAGTTTTTGCTTATTTGTGTGAGTCACAGGTGGGCAGTGATTTTCATTTTAGCCTATTATTTGCTGTAGCACGCAAGGTTTCGGCATGATCTGGAAAGAGGCGGATCCTGCTGAATCAAGCTCCTGTTGTGTGGTAGCATCAGCAAGTCACAAGCGGAACTGGCTGGTGCAATGGTGCAGTGCCCAGTTTGGTTGGGTGCTGCTGATTAGCCACCAGCTGGCTTGCAAGGGAGGAGTTGATCTATCTGCCTGTCTCCTTGTTTACCATTGATAACCAAGAATTTAAGATCTTGAGAAGATGAAGAGGTAGAAGAGGGCTAGAAAGGTGTGGAAGATTCCTGCCTTCCCCTCTGTTTTTCATCTTGGCTCCTTTAGCCAAGCAGCAGCAGTGATCGGTCTGTCCAGGGAGAATTGATTGCTTTGTTTGGTTCAGGAGCTGGATCTGGCAACTGGAGGGGCCACAAGCTGAGCTCAGCCTTACCCCAAATTTCCTCTGTGACCCCCTGGGTGCTCACGGAGTTTCACAGTCCCTCTTCCCCCACAGTGAGAGAAAGAACAGCCGTCATCCTTGGGAGAGGGCTGGGAGGCTGCTCTCATTAGTCTTCGGAAAGCCCTATGAAATGCAAGTCAAAATACCGTTCGTTGTCTTACGCTTTAGAAAAACTCACAGCAAATACTTCCTTTCGAAGAGGACAGCAGTTTATTTAAAGATGTGGTTCATAGTCCTGTTCTTAGCATTGCTTTGAAAGGACTTGTTTGTTCCTGTTGCAATATTTCTAAGAGTGATTTGGTGAATGAGAGGAAGTTCTGAAAGTGGCTGTATAAAAATTGCCATCAAAAGCACAAAATAAATTGAAAGCCAGACAGGCCGTGCTACTCTTTGTTAGCATCTTGTGCTCTGATAAACTTAAGAGTTGGTGCAATTATGGCAAGTAAAAATCAAACCGTGTGATATTTGTGTGTCTTTAACATGATGTTTCTTCCCAAATGGTGGCTGAGAGTACCTGAAGCATTTTATTCCTCTGTACTATATGACTTAAATAGCCTTTTTTTAATCATAAAAGGATTAGCTTTCATTTGTGTGTATATCCTGGGACTGTTATTAGATTTGTTATATCAAATGATCTAGAAGTTAAGGCTCAAACCCCTGAAGATACAACGCAGTATTCAACACAATAAATAGGATTAAAATAAAGCTGCAGTGTGTACCTCAGTATGGTTTTTTATACTAGATGAAATATTATTTGTATTTACAAGTGCAGAAACTAGTTTTACAAGAAATGCAGCATTATCATTCCACACCATGGGACCAAACACAAACATAAGGTTGGGGGAAAGAGAAGGGAAGGGGGGCTGTGGGCTGCACTGGAATCTTTCTTCCTAAGACCAGGAGCACACATCACCTCGAGAAGTATTGCTGAGGGTTGGTGCTGGCTGTGGTTATCTGGTGCCACTTCACCTTAGTTTAATGCCTTCAGGAAAAAAAACAAACAACCAAGAATTAAGTGAACCAAATCGTTAAAGATGCAAATTGGAACAGATTTTTTTCCCAAAAGAAAAAAGCAGATTTGGTGGCACTATCACATTCCATATGCATGAGATGTTAGTCAGATTTTTTATTTTGAAAAGCCAAAGTGGCATTGCTTTTCTGTTAAATCACCGTGTTGCGTTTTTTTTTTACTTTTTTTTTTTTTCGGTAAAGGTTTTAGACAATAGTGAATCATTTTGTGGAATCTGAGCATACTTTGAATTTTTTTATTTTGTTAGGAATTTAGAAATTGCTTGTTTTGACTTTGTAACAGAGCCAAATAATTTTCTGGGGGGAAAAAAGAATGGTATGAATCAGTTTTTCACTTACAATGCCATCAAATGCTATTGGACTGATAATTCTTTTTATTAACTCACCCCAACATCAAAAGCTACCACCGAGATATGCTTCTCTTCTCTGAGACCAAGCAGATAAATTTTAGGGGATTCCGTGGCAGGTGAAGTCTCTCAGAGTCCTTCAGGATCAGCACCTGTGGCTGGATGTTTTGAGAATCATTCCTAGGTTTCTGAAGAGCCTTTGACTGACATCCTTAAGCAGAGATCATCTAAGAAAATCAAGATGTGCAGTGCCCATGAGTTAACTTTGTTCAGCTGCATCGCTATTTTCAGTTCTTTGTGTTTTGTTAGTGGTTTCATTTCCTTTTGGTGAACACTTTGCTCATAAGCTACCATTTCTGTCATGCAAGTGACATCTGAATCAATTAAGCCTAATTTTAAATGAGCATCCAAAATGTCATTTCATCTTCAAAGGTGAAGCATAGAGAGGTTTTGAATGCCTGCTTTGGTCTCCCATCAGTGCTTTAAATGCACGTTTGAGAGTTATGAGCAGGCTCCTCTCCTCCTTCTTCCAGAAATCAAGAAAATGAGGTTTCCTTTAGAAAAATCTCATATCAAAATGTCCCAGGTGCTACAGTCCTATGTTATTAGCACTATATGTGCACAGATATGATAATTCATAAATTGCTTTTGCTGTAGCGTGTAGCTTAGTACAGCTGAACATGCTGTAGTGGAAACGCCGTGATAGGAGGGGGGAAGGAAAGAGCATTGCCTTATCTGGTGTGCAACACACGCAGGCAAGACTTTAGCTGTGTTTCCTGCGTACTTTACATATCTCTTGGATGTTGAGAGCCACAATTTTCCAGTCTTCAATTCTAGTGAAGATGAAAGAAAGAAATGATGGGATGAACACCGCCGTCATCGCTCACAGCAATATACCGGCATAAAGGTAGCATTTGCTTTTTGCTGACAGCTAGAATATAAAAGATGTCGAGAAAAGTCTGAACAGATCGTATTGTCGACTTAAATTATCCAAGTTCTGTATTTTAAATGAATTACGCTAAAAATTACTTCACCTGTAGCCCTTTCTTTTTATAAACCTTTTTCAAGTGCCTTACTTATTATGAATAGTATTTTTCTGGTTTCTAGAAAATAGAGCTTTCAAATCATTAGTGCTAAGACATGTTTCCTTAGGTCTTACTGTCTTGCCTGTTCTTCCATTTTCTCATAAAACATCTGAAATCCTGTCCTGAGGCACAGAAACAAGGTTGTTTGATTTCAATTTCATGTTCTTTAACTAATTAACTTACTGCTTAGGCTGTCCCAGGCAAATTAGGTGTAAGCTCTACAAGCACCTCAGGAAATAGTTAGAAAAGCCTAACCCATAACTTGGAGAAGACCACTGTGAAAGACTGGCCGTAATACAGAGCAGTGCCACTTAAAGGCATATTTCTGCATCAGCGGAGATAAAGCTATGTAACTGTATACTTTCAAATCACTTTTATCCTGGGTTATGTAAGCAAAAATACAGCAACACTTGTCTGGGTGCCAGACAGTTGTGAATGAAGTGGAAGGAGTAAAAGCTGCTCGCTGTCATCTCTGTAAACTACAACAAGGTGGCAGCGCACCTCAGGACATTGCTGGTACATCTGCATCTGCAGCTGGCTGGCTGTTAGCTGCCTCTGCTCTGGGACAGCGCTGGGTGTATGTATATCCTGCGTTTAGTCATGAGAAGAGATGTTATTGATTATCTGCCTCTGATAGAAAAATGGCCATACCAGGTCGCACTGTAGGTCTATCAGGACAATCAGTGTTAGGTACTAAAACATGATTTTAAGCACCATGCTGTGTAGGTGTGCATATACACCACTATGGCTATAGGGATGTATGGAAGGCGTCATTGCTACAATGACCACTTTTGGTAATTAGTGCTTTTAGGGGGGAGTCCTGAGCCAAAGCTTGCATCCAAGCTGCCATTCTTAAAAGCTACTGGTGGTCACAGCCTTCGTGGGGTTTCCACTTTTTAGCTCATTTATTCTTCTGGCCTCCATAACATCACTGCCAATAACTACCAGTTGAGCAGTGATATGCAACAGGGGTGGCTCTTAACTGGAGGCAGCTGCGGGTAGTTGTCACAGGCAACAGATCAAAGTGGATGGCAGAAGAAATTGGTTTTGTTGGGTGCTAAATCTGTAGGTCTGCCTGCACTAAAATTAGGCCATCAGGAATCCTAATGCTGCATGTTCTCTGGCTGCTGGGAAGAACTCATTTGAATGCCACTGAGGGATCCTCACAGGGATCTGCAGAAGATCGTCATTGCTTACTTCTCCCACATGCTTACATTTACACACAGAGGAACTCTTTCTGTATCCTGAGCTGAGGTCCTGTGTGCAGCTTTGCATGTGCCAGCAAGGACCCACTGAGCATGGGAAACTGCTTTTGTATGGAAAGATCTCAGAGCAGGAATGGGCGTGTTTGTTCCTGGGTGTAAACAGACCATAAACAGTGTCCATGAATGGGAAAGGAGACAAAAACAGTCCTGAAGGACTGTTTTGGCCTCATAGTGGGCATGGATTGCTGGGGTGAGGTATCTCCTACACCTCCAAGTGAAGAGGATACTGATCAGAGCCCCCAGAAGGGCTTCTTCATGCTTTTTTCACAGCTTCCTTGCTCCCCACTGGTTTTTTTTTTCCCTGGCTCCTGAAAACTCCTTCATTTCCTTTCAGTCTGGTGCCTGGGGCATGTGCTCTGCTGTCCTTCACACAGAGCTGCACTTTGCAATCATGTCTGCTAGCAAGAAACTTAGAACGGGCTCTGCATTACAGTGTTTCATGACAGGTGAAGGTGTAGAAAGGTACCTGAGATTGACACCAAGGTGTGTAAGCACTAGAGAGGTGCGAAGTACGGAAATATTTGCACCCTTCCTGAAGACGTCTTCACCTGTGTGTTTCAGAGAAGCAAGTCTTAGGGTTGTGATTTTTTTACTCTGATTCAGTTTGCTTGGCTGCGTACAGGCCCAGAGATGTAGCTCTTGAGAAGACTGAGAAAAATAATAATTTGGAAGCAATATAACAAGGAGGAAAAAAGACATGAATTTAAGAAGTGTAAAATGGAGGGCAAATATCCATATCAGCTTGTAGAGATTGTACCATTTTCTTATTCATTTGGAATAGCTTTTGATTGGTTTTGTTGTTGTTGCTTCTTTTGCCAGATGATAGATGAGCTTTTTGCTTTTTATTGCATATATGCGGACCTCATTTACAGCTCTGTGGGAAAGTAGCAATGTCTATTTTAGTTAAAGCAGGATTAGTTGAAGCACCTCTTATCTGAGGTGCTTTTGCCTTCAAACTTCGCAGAGTCGAGATACCTACTTTCCACTGGAATTACATTCTTGTATTACTTTCCAGACCAATTCAGTTCTCGCAACAGTCTTGGTTTTTCTTTTCCAGTCAAAACAAGAACGTACTTCTATTATTTTTGATTCGGAGGTTGTTTTTTCCGCCAGGACAGCACATGGACAGACACAAACTTCCTTAAAGTACTTTTGGAATGAAACAAGCCTAAACCAGTGACTCAGTCTCACAGCTTTTTCAGATATCTGTAGAGATCTTTCCCCTTAACAAGTGGTCCTATGGCTTCAGAGCTAATGATTGCAGAATTCAATTCAGGGTTGATTTAATTGCAGGTTCATAATGTGATTATTAACAGTTGCTTCTGCTGGTTGTAAATCCTGTCGTAGAACATCAGGATTCAGTGATAAAGGTGGAAATTTCCTTTGCTAGAGCTACCTGAGGGAAACAGCCCTGGCTGGGAGAAAGTTGAGACTGGAGCAGTGGGGTGGTGCATGCTTGCTTGAATTTTTTAGCTGTTTGCCCTAAAGGAGTGCAAAGCAGAACTAAAGCCGTCTTTGCTCTTCTTGGAAGATCAAATGGCAAAAATGTTGCCTAATCTTTCCCAAGAGAGGTGTTTCATTGGTGAATACTGATTGACTGTGGAGTGTTTCTCTTAAGTTCTGGTTTCAGGTTGGAACAAACTTGTATCTGGTCCACAGACTAGAAAATAAATCGGCTGTGGTAGATAATAAGAATATGCAATCTTTGACTGAAATGAGTATCTGCAATCTGTTTGGGAAGCTGGGGAAATCAATCACTATGTGACAAGTCCTGGGACATGTTTTTGGTAGTTCCAGAATGTATTTCACTGCTTTAAACTGCTTGCATAACAGCAGGAAATAAAATCCAGCTCCGAGGCTTGAAGTGTTTACTCTGTGAAAGTCCTCTGAGTTCAATCTTCTGCAGATATTTATGATCCAGTGAGAATTAAACCTTAGTAGAAGGTTTATGAAGCATGAACATATACATAAGCAAATGCACACACTTGGATATGCACATCTGCACATTCTTCATTAAAGTCCTGATTTCTTTCTTGGGGGAAAAAAAAATAATTGGCTCAGAATTGTACAACTGAATTAAGTAATTAGGGCAGTGTGTGTGGCTTGTGAAGAAGCATGAGGATGACTATTTGTATCAAATCATAACTTCTAACTCATTAAAAGATGAAGAGTATAAACTGGCTCCCTTGTTTCAGTGGTTTCCTGGGACTGTGGACTGAAGCACCTTGTTGAGTTGGAGCTCCAACTGCTCCACAGTATGAAAATGGTTTAAAAAAAGGCTTTCCAAACAGTGTTTTGAATCTATTAGGGTACGGCTACTTTAAAGATTGTATAAGACTGTGAAAGAGGGAGCATATTTTGCTCCAAAGTGGCCTGCGTAGATTGGGATGTAAGGGGGCTAATAATGTATCATTCTATTTTCAGTACTGTTTGTGTACTTCTTGCACAGAGAGAACGTAATTTAGTCCTTTGTGGCAATCTCTCCTTTTGGAAGTGCCTAGGTCTAGCATTGCATATATTTTACATCTACCTTTGCTCCTCTTCCACTTACGTGTGTGTGTGTGGTGTTAATCCGTAATAACATTTGTGGAAGGAATCACAGTTTTAAAAGGCTTTCTTTTATCACTTTTTATGAGCAGTTTTCATCTTTTTTGTGGCATACAGTGTAAAAGATGTTGTGTGTATAGTAAGTACAAGGATAAAAAAGCAGACTTGGGACACCTAGAAACACTAGCACCATTTTGAGCTAAATTACTAACACATACTTTTTAGTAGATGAAAAATGTACTGGAGTAATTTCCTGGCAATCAAACATATCTGAGAACACCTGCTATTATAATTCCAGCTTTATGTTCCAAGTAAATAGAATCCAATAAATGTTACATTTTGTTCTCATTTTCCTTATACAGACTTCAGTTTCAATTTACATAAACCATACACTGAGGAGTGTTTTTCTGCTTCCTCTGTTTATTGTTCTGTATATTCTTGTACATGGCAACACTTTGAAAAGATCTGCTATCTTTGAGGCATGCTGAATGAGGAAACGTATTCTTCAGATTTATTCTCCCAGTGTTAACTGTCTTATTCTGTAAACAAATCCGGGAAGCCCAAGCCAGAATATTACATTTTATGTTAAAGGTTATGATAGTCAAGTGAATTGGCAAACACACAGAGCCTGTTTGTTCTGTGCTTGGTGGTGCTTGTACTGCCACGGTGTTCTAGATTATCTGTCTTTGGTCAACAAATGAAAATATCATGAAAGTTTGTTTAGCCCATGTTGTGCTTCTGAATGCTTTAATCTAGCAACGTATTGCAGTGCGTGTCTGGCTGGGAGCCTGAAGTTAGAGAAAGTCTTTATTTATGGTATGGATGAATAAAATTATTTGAAAATTGGTACCGCTGCACTTTCTCACTTTCATGCTGTTTCTGATTGTTTGTAAGCTGTACTTTCCTATGGTTTCTACTTATCCTTTGTGATGCAAGGATTATTAACAGGTTTAATAACAACCAAATGATACAGGAGTTTTAATTTGAGTTTTAGTTTCTACATTCACATCATAATTTTGAAGTTGTAACATGGAGTAGTAGAATATTGCTTTATTAGCTACAGCTTCATTAGTTATGTGAAAAAGAGGACTTTTGATCATCTTGTGTTTTAAAAGTAGGCATAATTAAATCATTGCTAAGCAAGAAAACAAATTAAAAGTTCTTTCACTGAAATACTTAATTTGCAGTGTTAATTTGCAAAAACCCAGGGGATGATGGGGATTCATCCTGTGATGGGTGCTTAATTCGATGCTTCTGGTGCGTGCAGCACTTTAATCCTAATGACTTTCAAATGATGGAAGAAATGAGTTGTATTCATCTGCTGTTGCCTGAGAGTCTTGCTTGCATATATCAAATGCTACAATCAGTTGAGAGAACTGATGGAAAAAGACAGTGCATAATCTTATTCCAGTGAATCTGTGTGCTCACAGCAGGTTATTATTTGGTTTCTCTTGATACCTGTACATTTTCCACTTTTTTCCCCCCCCTGTTTTGTAGTCTTTCAAACCGTCCTTCCCAAACCTGCATCATCTATGCAGGTGCAGACTCATCTCTGCTTCATTTCTTGCTGTTGGAAAGTTGCAGAATGTCTCTCACAGATGGAGAAAAGATCCAAAAGGGAGGGAATCTCTTTGCCCATGTAGCTACTACATGTGCCACGAGAGCAGGCACGCTTTGTTTAATGAGAAGGAGAGCTGGGGAGAAGTGGGGCAAAAAGCCCTGTGGTATCCCCCTCTCTCCTGGGCCCTGTGGAGCAGATATTCAACCTGTAGCCATAAAAACGTCACACGGTTTTGCATTATTCTGAAAAATACTGTTGGAAAGAGATTTGTTTTGATTTTGTTTGATTTATAAAATTTACTGAAGTTCCCTCTTGTATTTCTTGATTCATCCCTCATTTGCCTTTAGAACGATCCTCCAAATAGAGAGTTGGTAATGAATGAATTTTGTGTATTTGACCAGAAATTTACTGCTGACAACTACGTATCAAATATGCTGCTTCACAATGAAACTGGAAGCCCCTTCCTCTGCCCCCCATGGCAAACTGAAGGAGAGATGACTTGCGTATGTCATGCAGCCCAAGCTTGCCACCAGTAAGCACTGGGTGACAGAGATGCCTTTGTAAACACAGCCCATTCTCCAGGCTAAAGCAGTTCTGCTTTTCTTAGCAGGCAGCAGTATCTGAAGCAAACAAAAAAGGCCTTGTGAGCCAGCAGATATCTTGTATGACATCTATTCATACAGAAATTGCCGTGGCCTCTGGGTTACCTTTGCTTATGTAAGGGATGGCAGAGTGGGAAGAGGGAGGCTGCGTGGGCACAGCATGCACTGCCTGCCTCTGGCGCTGGGCAGGGGAGCTCGGGCACAAACACGAAGCTGAGATGACCAGGGTGATTGCAGAGACTGGGCTTCAGGGAAGATGAGTAGCCAGAGGTCTTTCCTGAGCTGATGGTGGTGCTTTTGATCGCCTCATCCCTGCCCTCAGTCTGGGAGTGCAGCCAGCCCTGCTGCTGGGCTCTGACGGGAGAGCAGGCACACAGATCTTATGCATGGCAAAAGAACTTAATGTTTTACTGAAAACAGTAAATAAAAAACATGCTGTGAGACAGTGCAGGGCGGCCTTCGCTTCCTACAGGTGCTGGCATTGAAATGATGATGGTTTATGCTAACTGGTCAGAGGTAAACTTATCTTCTCCAGACATTTCCATAACAGTCCCTCAGCATGAGGAGCTGTGATTCCTGAACCAACACTCTTGTCTCGTCTGAACACATAGTGTTTCCAAGCATTTAGTGAGCTGAAAACGCAGGTATATGCAGCATCACACAGTAGGAAATGTCAAAGCTATTTGATTAATCTCTTAGGTTTCTTGACATACTAGTGAAGTACAACGAGCAGGCATGGATCCCTGTCAACTTCCATGCTGCTTCGAAGACATCCATTGCTCTTGATTTTTGTATGCTTGGTTGATATTAATTAACACAAAAAGAAAAGAGATGCTTTTATTTCTTTTGAAGCTCTTTTTGTTGCTGGAGTTGCCCATGAGTGCATTTGCACTCTCTAGGACTGTCGGATGCAGGCAGGTCGTCAGCTAAAAGTGACTCTCTCCCACTGCTTGCCTTTTTGCTCTGTCTCTAAGTATGCTGCTTTTGCTTTTCTTTTTCTCTTTTATTTGATTTTTTTTTCCCCTCCCTGTCACCTTACAGTAGAAGCTGTAATGTCACTGAACTACTGCTGTGCCTCCCTGTCCTTTCTGTATCAATCAAATCACCTGGGACAGAGAGAGCACTGAAGGTCTCAGTCTCACCTTTGCTCTGGCTGTACGTTGAAATAAAGGGTGTAGGCAAGAAGGAAATTAGTTGTGCTTTTCATGGGGTGATCTGAGCCCTGGGCTTTAGCTCTGTGCTGGTTGTCCCATTTGTAACTTGCAGATGCATTTGACTACGAGAACAGTGCCATGTGGTTGTTAAAGGAACTGGGATTTCTGTAGATTAAAATTTCCTATACTACAATATGGAAAATCTCATCTGAGCGGTCTGTGATGCAGGATGAGGAATGGGAGTCACATGGAAGATTTAATATGGTCAGGAATCCTGAGCAGTAGCAGAGACCTGAAGTAGAGAAGTCCTGGACTATACACAACCACCCAGCTGCTGTTTTCATTACATTTAATTATCTGTATTCTTCTTTGGCCACTCCATGTAGTCTGCGCTTTATGAGAAATGTGGTGCTTGGGCTGGGTGCAGTGTTCTTGCTGACACATTAACATCTGCAGGTGAAACAAATGTTTATAGATTCCACAGTGAAGATTGGTTTAGTCATTATTTGTGTGGTTTTGCAACACGATGATATGGACGTATATTTGTGACCCTGTCTGATCTCCACATCTACCCATTCTCCATGGGGTGTAGCTGATAAGTACATTTGTTCATTTGTTCATACTGTATTATCTCATTTTAAGTCTGTTCCAACCGATTTCTCAAATCTTTTTAACTTCTAATTCTGTCCTCCCACGTGCTCACAGCCCCTTCCAGATGCTGTCTGTACTGTGTGTAGAAAACGCATGTTCTCCATTTCACTGTCTCAGTCAAGACTGAAGTGAGTGTCACATGGTACAACTTTCCTCTTTGGCACCAAACCACAGAGAAGCACCTTCTAGTTTTGTCTTGTGGAAGAGCATAAAACCCCTGTATATTAACTGAAGATACAGAGCATCTCCTACTTCTGTCTTACAGAAAGGCCTTCTGTCTTGTCATAGGAAGAACAGTGACACGATCTGTCTCTGATAAATCCACATTAATTTTTCTTTAAGACTCTGTAACCCTCTGGGTGCTTGCAAAGAGACAGCTCATTTCCTCTCCTGTTTCCGTATTCCCTGTGAGCTGAAGTTCAGCAGGGCCAGGAAATTACTGACCAGTCAGCATATTAGTTGCTCCCAGAAAGACACGAATTTTCTATTGGATGGAAGTTCCCAAACACAGTCCACTCTGTCTCCTCTGCAGAAGGAGTTATAATCTATTTTGTTCTGATTTTTCACTGCATTTTTACAGAAATTTTTTTCCATCTATACTTTTGATGGAAAATTTCTGTCAAGCTTGCTTTCACTAATGACTGCTGAATGTAGTGTCCTTTATTTAGTGATTTACCGTGGCAGTGGAAATTGTGGCTGTCTACTTTTCAGAATAGTGGGAGTCGGAAAGCAAAGTCCCATCTCTGACGCAAAAACATTGGTCTGTCTGTAGCTGTTACTATTGGGAGATCTAGATACATCAGCCCAAATTCACTCTAAAGAATCTGAAGCTTTTAAATGACAACTCCTTTCTGTTTGCTATCCAAGCACTCCCTGTATTCTGTGCAGTTTAGGTGCCTCAGTTAAAGGAAACAAGTTAGGTGGATGAACTCCGGCAACAGGGAGCAAGTAAATGTGCTTTGAAGTAAATTATTTACCGTGTGAATTGATGCAGTCACTTAACCTCCTGAAAAACACATGGGGGCCTCAGAGAGACTCTCTGTAATCAGTTTTGGCCATGATTGTGACTACTCAAAATGCTGAGGTTAAAAAGACAGGCTGATCTGCCAACTAATTTAGGTTGGGATCTAAATTGCACTAAAAATTAATGGATAGACTGTGACCTCATGAGAGCTGAATTGAACTCTAACAGAGAAAAGAATTCGCTAAGCACAAGACTTTCTTGCTGTTTAAATTATATTTAGTTTAAAAGTTTCAAGCCTGTTTCTTAAAATACCATCTGCCTATGGTGAACTGCACATGACTGGTCTGGATTACAGCAGAGCAGGAGTTAGTGAAACCTTTGTCCTTGTTCCTCAGACTTTTCAGTTTAAGATTTCTTCCATATCTTAAGCCTTCCAGATATAACTTCCTTTGATTTATGCCTTAATTATTTTTCATGTTGACATCCCACACACTTTCAGCTTGCTAGTTTTAGGGGAGAGAAGAATCACAGAGTCCGGTAGGTTGGACAGGACCTCTGGATGCCGCTATTTCCCACCGCCTGCTCAAAGCAGGCCCACTTAGAGCAGGTGGCTTGGGTATGTTGCTGTTAAGTTTTGGGTATCTCCAAGGATGGAGACTCCATGGCCTTTCTGGGCA
>WEIS01000152.1:2276-27275 GCA_013389965.1 Todus mexicanus | reverse complement strand
CCACCTACTAAACATTATTGTAAGGACTGAACCATGTCCTGAGGTGCCACATCTGTGTATCTCCTGGTTCTTTTCTGAAAACACAGTCTTCAATTGCAGAGACTCTCAGTATTTTAAAAATAATGAAATTCTACTTTGACTAGCCTTGCTCTGCAGCCTTATACTGTATAGAGTTGTTGAAACCAACCTTGGTTTGGGTCTCAAAACTCAATTGTTAATACTACTAATTAACTTTTGGCATGCTGAAATAGCAAGAGTATTAAAATAATTTTTCATTTTGTGTCCCTGTTTTGGCTGGTTGGATTGTTTGGATGTCATTAGGCTACTTATTTATAGCAAGAGTAGGAGCACTGCACCATGAGCGGTAGAAGTAATCCCTGGCTGCTTAGCAAGAAGTCCAAATGTTAATTTTTGCTAGTGTTTAAATTAAATGAAAGCACCATTTTGTTTAATTCTTCAGTATCCAAAATAAATTGATTACACAAGTGCAATTGAGACAACAAGCTTAATCTGTCCTTTCATTGCGCAATTTGATGGTGCCAGTATTCGCCTGCAATCTTCATGACTTGCTTATTAATATTGTACAGTGCTTGTAGTCACTTAATAAAATTAAACTTCCTGAAGAGAAATAGTTCAGTTATTTAAAAAATAACAGCCCAGCTATCCATAGCATGGAGATAATAGTCATGTTTTATCAAAATACATCCTCAGTAGAAGACACTGCGCAAAACATCTCTTAATGGAGATAGTGTTTAATCTCACTGTTGTCTCTGGATTTTACATACATGATAGAATTCATGAGTCAACACTGTTTAAGCCAGCGGTTATGCATGGAAAAAAATTAAAAGGAGTCCTTCTATACTAGCAGAGATCCTTATTATAGGCTCTGCACGTTCTTCCTGCACCAGAACTTAATCAACTTTTTTTAATGCCTTGAAAGACCTCAGTTTTAGAGAACTCCTACCTTCTCTCCTTGAAGTCCATTTTTAAAATCTTTTCTCTCTTGTTCTCCTCTGTTTGTAGAGGAATAGCACTGCAAATAGTAATTTTGCAGTCTTTGGAGTCTAGCTCAAGAAGTTACCCATTTGTGTTGATTTTTACCTTGAAAACTATGTGCAAAACTTGGGATCAGCTGGGAAGTTTCTTGTCTCAAGTTACCCTGTCATGGTTTGCTAGCTATGGAGCCCTTCTAGCCTCTGTGCCTGGAGACTACAGTACCTCCAGGGCCTTTTAGATGGTCCCTCAGACCATGGTGTTTATTAGAATGGTGTTTGGTTGCGCAGCAGCTTGGGACTGAGGTAAGAACAGAGTATCAGCCCCTGGAGTCTCATTTTGGTTTTGCATCTCCTGTTTCCACACCAGCAGCCAGGGCTATGCCCATGCCTGAAACTGTTCTTGTTCCTGCAATTTTCTCCCTATCCAGGACCAAAGAATATTTTGGGTGTGGCATCAAGCCCAGGGGAACTAAAACTGAGGAAATACTCCTGGACCAGTTAGTGACTGAAGGAGGACAATCGATCTAATGATTCTGGTTTGCTAGATTTATGGGGAAATTCATGTGGTTTAGAAGTAAAAAAAAAATAAAATAATGAAAGTTTCTAAGTTTGGATGGGCCTTTTTTGAGTTACATTTGTAAGGATGCCTGCTGGCAATGGATGGGCGTGTAGACCTAATCTCTAAGTAAACCAAAGAAGACCTTGATGCCATCACTAATAATCCACTCTTTACTATTCATTGGCAGTTATGTGTTAGGTGCTTAAGTTAGAGAGTGCTCTGCAATGTGAATATGCTTTGCACTGAGGCAGAGAGTGTGATGGTCCCTAGCTGGAGAGTAAATGCTGTGCTTAGCTTATGTCATTGTAGAGTGAAAACCTGATGTAGATCCCTGACAGAAAACAGTGAAGGAAAACTATTTATAGGAAACACAGATAAAATAATTTCTAAATAGGGAACATTAATTGAGTGAAACTGAAAGAGCTAGTGAGCTAAGTGCTACTTGTATGGTTTCATTGACCCTCAAGTCTTCCTCAGTAGGGATTATAGTTTGGTACTGGTTTGTGGCCAGGATGCCAAGCAGTGCCATAGAAAGCAGATCAGGCTATTAGTAATTCTGCTGGTTTTACAGCACACAGAGGAAGGTATAAAAAGTACTAGGTTTGAGCAACAAATTCATCTTCCTTTGTATCTATAAAAAATAAAGCTAAATAAATAATAAAGCCAAAATAGTGCAGGATGATGAAAGGACTAAATGAATGTGCTTACTGAACGTCTGTGTAGGCTTAAAAGTAATTCAGTGGAAAAAAAGAGTCCTGACGTTTTCTTTGGCTGGTGTTTTGCAGATCAGACTGGCTGATGAGTATAATAGTCTTGCTGGCCTTAATATCTATTAATTCAAATCATGTCAGCCATTAACTGTTCTTTTTCCTCATCTTTTTTTAGAAGAGGTACTCACATATTTGATCAGTTCTTAATGAGGTGGCTCCATTTGATTTCTTCGTGTAATTGCAGTTCGTGCGCATCTGTGAGGAGCGATTTTGAGTTTTGCTTTTCATTTTTTCTCGTTCCAGTAAATCAGTCACAGAAGAAAACGTGGAGACATCTGAGGGGAAGATCTAAGTAGCCTGCCTTATGATCAGACATCTAGCAGACTGGCCTAGAAAGAACAATACCATCTGGACATGGAAAGAACCCTTAAGATGTTTTTGCGTCACACAGGGTTATTTACATAGTAAATGTGCAGCAGTAAAGCTTGCCAGCAGTCTGCGAGCTGGTCCATGTGCTTTCCAGCAGCTGTGGGTGTTAAAGCTCCTCAGACTAGCAGCCTGCAGCTGTACTTTCATTAGCTCCCCATGAATTTCAGTTCTCACTGAAGTTCAGTTCCTAGATGGTAGGACTAGTTGAAGAAAAAAACAACAAATCTCATATGAGTTATTCTTTTTGGTTCCCTGGTGTGAATCTGTCCTAAAAGCTTTTCAGTGTCAACAGCTGAAATACTGATTTATCCAATTTAAGCAACTGTTAGCTTTCAGGGTCTATTTTTCAGCCATCTACAAAATTCAGCTATTTTAATTAAAACTGTTCTTAAAACCTAGACTAAAATCTCTGTTCATGACCGTTATCCAGACTTGTTCCTAGCAGATGTTAAAACCTTGTATTCTTGCTACAAATAAGCCTTTGAGATAGTTTTATTCTACCACTTACCTAGCAGAAGCTCAGCTGACCCAGCCGGTTAGCACGACAAAGGCAGGTGGGTGTCATTTAGCCAGGTGATTTGTTCAGTGTGGACAGTTGTCACTTATCGTGAGGGTGCCTGGGACTGGGATTTGGGATGCAACTGGAACACTGTGACAAGTCTTAGCCAGAATGAGCTTCCTTGTCAAGTCCACTGCCGTGGTCAGTGCTTGTTACTCATTTTAAATTCAAAATTGGTTATTTTAGCCTCTGTACAGCTAGTAGGACTGTTTTTTCAGAAGTTCTCTCTTCAGGTCTGGAGGAAACAATTTGTTCTTACCCCTCATATCTGAGGAAAGCTGATCTTGCAGTTCTGCCGTTGAGCTGTACTCTCTCAGCACCCTTCGACAACTGTCTTGGATTTGGGGAAACCTAAGTGATGCCTTTGGTGTTCTGTTAAGCAGAACCCTTTCCAATAGCTAACTCAACCTAAATCAAAATGTGATGAGAGAGAAGTTGAAAGGAAGGTGGCTTAAAAGCCAGGCTGTGCTGTAATCACCCCATGAACCTTTCCCTCCTCATTTGGGTTCATTATCCCACCTGAGGAAGCTTAAAATCAGACTGAGTGCATATGTTACCAAATATGACTGTGTATTCTGTACGCAGAGCTCTGTGCTGCCTCCTGACTCTGCTCCATTTTTAGCTTAGGAGTAATGTAGCGCTCTCATGATTTATTACACAAAACATTCTGGCAGCAGAAAGGATCAAGAGTAGGTGGAGCCATTAAAGCTGTTATCTAATTCCTTTTGAATGTTAGATACTATTTAAAAAGAAAGAAAAAAGCCTTTNGCTGTGTCCCCTCTTCTGCTGCATGTTCTTTTCTGTTGGGTTCAGTTCCTCAAGGAGACCATGTATTGTGCCAATGAACTGCGTACAGCACGTGGGTTCCCGCCGTGGCGGAGGGATGTCTGTGCACAGTCTAACCCAGGCCTGATTGCAGATGGGTGTGAGGTAGGAGCCGGTGTGTGCCTTGTACTCGGTGTGATGGTGAACAAGTGCTGTGTCCTTGAGGTACAGCTGACACAACCTGCAGTGTTGAAATCATCGCTATTGGGTGTAGTAGGGCTATGCATAGTGTGCCTCTTGGGTGCAGCTAATGCAGAGAGCAGGAATGAACTGGCCATGAATAAAATCTAGAATATTTTGAAAAAAATGGCATTAGGAAAAAAAAGAAGGAAAGAAAAAAAGACGAGCTGGTGGTTGCAGTCCTTCAGAGAAGCTTGTTCTGTGCTGCAGAAACAAAGAAGATTGCTTTGCACTTTTGTTTGCTCAAGAAGTACATTATTCAAATTGCTTTCTTTATTCTTTTTGCTCATATTTTTATTAGCCTGAGAAGAAGACAGGGACAGTCTCTTCCTGGGAAAGCTTAGGGCATCTACAATCTGTAAGCACTCAAGTCAGCTGAACTTTAAGCTTGATCGTGTGTGACTGTGTAGGGAGGAGAAGCAGGGTTTATCTTTCCCTCATTGGCCTTAGTAATCTTGTGACAAAAAATCAAACTAGTTTACATCTTTTTATAGGATTATTAATGAAGTTTATAAAGGAAAAAGTGCATAACTACAAGAAGAGCAACCTTGACGGTTTCTGGTTGCTGTATATTCCTGTGAGGTCTCCAGGCTTTTTGCTAATATTCAGCTATGGAAATTCAGCCAGGTAACATTGCCACATGTTTTTGCTTAGAAAGAGCAGCCTGGGCTTGGCGCTGGGCAGGATGGGCTCCTGCAGCACAAGAGACTTTGCGTTCATGCAAGAGGAGTTGTGGTCTAGTTTTGGGGAAGGCTCTCAGACTATCTTTAGTAGACAGACGACTGCTGGGTTGCACTTTTAGAAACAGAAACAATGCTCTACTCTGACTTCAGTGCTGCTCAGGTTCTTGCTGCTCAGCTCACACTTTTGTTTCTCCCCATGGGATAGCTCCTACAGGTGCTACATCAAGGCAGAAACCATGTACCTCTCCAACTTAATGAACAGTACCTACTTAACCTTTCTCGCCTCACTGGGAGAACATTGTTCTTCTGGACTGCTTAGGGAATTCTGTTGGCTTCCTGAGTACAACTGTATTTAGATATTGCTGTCATCTGTTTTTCCAACCAGAACTGGAAAAAAGCACAGGTCCGCAGTGGTTGCAGTATAGGAGTAAAGGTATTCTCCAGATGCTCAAACACTTTTTAGTTTGACTGTGTCTTCTGCCCTCTTAACTAGGGCTTATTCTTTGCCTCCATGACAGCAAGATGTATTGTGTATGTACTAAAAAAGTAGTAGCCAGCCTGCAGAGGTGACTGCTAACGTAGGATGGATTGTGTTTGTATCCTGACTGTCAAGAGTTTGGCAGTAATAACTACCAGTGATAAATTAGGTGACATGAGCAGTATGTGATGACACCAGTAGTTACTGGAGCTGTTTTACTTTTGAAGTTCATGCAAAATCAGAAAATAGGTCAATCAGCATTTCTGTAGTTCTTGTTTGCAACACTTCCTGGTAAATGCAGTCATCTGGCTTCGTGTACCTCACAATATTCCTTCGATTTGGAAAAACAGAGAAAGTCCTGTGTTTGCAGTGTTCCAAATGTATTTGTCATGTTCCTCACTCATCCTTTGTTTTGCAGGGGCTAGTTTTGAGCATTCATTGCTCATGTTAGTAGTTGACTCAGTTTATGAATCTGTTATCATGTTTTTGAGAAATTGACCAGGAGACCAGTTTCACTAGTGCTGACTTGAACGCCCACATGCAGAACACAATGGTATAAATGAGCCTGTTTTACCTAGTACTAATTTTTAGTGCAGATTAAAATCACAGTGTTGCCACCTTCCTTCCTTTAAATGTCATATGGTTATCCTTCTTGATATAACAACCAAGATACTCCACACCGTATATATATTCTTATTGTATTGAGTGTAAGAGAAGACAATATGTGATTTCTTCAGAATAAGAACATATTTCTGAATGTAATGATGCTAGATTCTAAATAGCAATTGACAATGCAATGACTTGGGATTTCAGGGGGAAAAGTGTTCTTGTGAGGGACAGAAAACACTACCTGAAAGTGGAACAAGTTATTTAATGTGATTATGCTCCATAGTAAATGCATTCTGTGGGTAGAGCAAGACTGGTTTTTACAAACAAACCTCAACAGAAACAGGTTATGTGAGCAACAAATATATACAGAGGACAAAAAGCAGCTGATGTTATGTGAGTAAGAACTGGGAAAACTGAATTGGGCTAGAACACCAGAATTAGAAAACGGACAAGGAAAGCAGATTTTTAAATGTGTATTGTGTTTTTTTCTTTATATACAAAGTAGCAAAATGTTGAAAGTTGTGCAGCTCAGTGTGAATTTGTGCTCTGTTGCAGTGTAGTTTGGGACTGGCTTCCTGCCTTGGGATACTTGCGGAACTTCAGGTAGCTGAATCTGAGACAGTAGCTTATCAGTATCTAAGTGTCAGGCTTGAAAACCTCCAGCACCTTAGGGGTACTGCAAAAGAAAGCATCTTGCTAATGCTTTAACAATATCAAGGCTGTGCCCTCTTTTCTCTACTCTGTGATGGGAACCCCAGAGAACATTTCTTCCTAGTTAGATGTTGCTGTAATTAGTGCGTGTAAAT
Organism: Todus mexicanus; assembly: GCA_013389965.1. Classification (NCBI taxonomy): domain Eukaryota; kingdom Metazoa; phylum Chordata; class Aves; order Coraciiformes; family Todidae; genus Todus; species Todus mexicanus. The sequence goes on along the minus strand of WEIS01000152.1, from coordinate 20,442 downwards.
CTGCTACAAAAATAGTAGATGTGGTTCCTGATGGTCCAGGTCTGTATGGACACTATGTAGCATCCATATAGCTTGGTGGCCAGCAGGATGTGTCCCTGCAGTATGCTGGATTCGGAAGCAATGCACCTTTATTAGGAGCACCACAGGAAGAGATGCCCAGAGACAGCTCCTAGAACAAACGCATTTTTGTTGATTCATCTATCCTCTTTGATAAACTGAACATAAGTATTTAATGACTGGTGTGTTTGAGCATACTAGGGTGCTATTTTGCATTTATTCCAATACTTTTATTTCTCTGAGTGCAGCTTTCTTATGGGGACCATACAGTGATCCTGCCAGAAGACTGCAGAAAGCTCAGGTTCCACAAAAAGATATATCATCATTCCCTTGCTTTAAAGATAACCACTCAGGAATTAAATGCAAGGGCTTAGGCATCTTAAGCTAGCTACTGTTCAGGCAACTCTCACTCTTATTCTGTGTATTGGTTGGCAATAACCAGGGAAGTCAGTTGTTTCTGAAGATGGCTGTATGGAGCAGGTTGGTGGTTTTCTCCATGTGTGTGCATGTGGGCTGGCACACAGTGAGACTTGGGCTCACCTTTTGTATTAGGCTTGGTATCTGAAGGTTTCATCCACTGATGCATGTGTAGTTCCCTGCCTGTGTAAGGATCTCGGAATTTCTCAGGATAAGAGTAGAGGCCACACACAATGCCTGTAGCAGGGAGTCCTTATCCAGCAGTGTGAATGATGTGTGATAGGGCTCTTCCACACCTGCCTTGCAAGAAGGAATAGTGAAGGTCTCGATTTTTTCTTATGCCATCCATCAATAGGAGGAGATTTAAGAAGTAGGATCTAAAATCCTTAAAAAGCGATAATTAATCATAGTATCTGACAATGCAGCATGTGTGTTAGAAACATACAGGCAAAAGGAGGCTGTTAAATCCTTGGAGAGAAACTAGACTGACTTGTGCTTGGATTTTGAACTCCTTGAAAGTAATGCATTGTAACAGCATTATCATTGCAAATATCAGTGAGCAGTTGCTTTTGGCTTCCTCTGACCTAACATGGTTCCTCTTCAGAAGACTGAGACTGTAGCATTTACATCCTGCTAATTCGGTTTTTGTCAGTCACTCCATCTGAAAGGCAGCAGCTTCCCTCTGGCTTTGGAGCCTTGTCCATAAAATTATGCATCCTTTGATACCGCTCCTGGGACTAAGAGATGTGCTGGGTTATTCTCCAGCCTTCTACTGCTCAAGGTTGAGATTCGCATAATGATTTAAGTCACAAGTAGCAGAGTATTGGGGGTTTCATCTTCTCCTCCCACTTACACACCTCAGAGAATCTATGTTGAAGAGTGAATTACATTTAAGACAGTAAGAGCTTGAGACACAGTGTGAGATACCTTCCCTGGAGGGACAGAATTTTATTCTTGCACATCCAGTCTATCCTAGTGGGGTAAAAAAGCCTTGACTGGGTGTAGCCCAGCTTTAGTGCAGATCATAAGCAGACCTGGGTTTTATTTAATCTACAAACTCCTGAGGTAAGTGTTTGCTCATGAGATTCCAAAGTCATCTCTTCACTGCGGGGATTCCTGGACCATGGGTATGTCCTGCATGGTGCAGGAGATTGGAGCTGCGTGTTGTGGTCTTTGCTGGCCATGCTTCTGTGAACAGGGAAGCAACCGAAAAGCAGAGCAGTTGTTTTGTCAGAAAAGCTGATAGACTGCATCAGCACTGTGTTTAATGCAAACCTTTATTTCCCCTCCTTGTTGTGTTACTTAGGTGCTATTTTGAGTTCAACAGAGGATGCAATGTTAACCAGACCCTTGTTTTGCTGTTACTTCTTTAGACAGTTAACCTGACACCAAATCCTGCAACACAATTATCTCCATTATTAATGGCTTTCACTGCTAAAGTATTTTTAGCCTGGTAAGAAAACACACAAGAAAAAGAAAGGAATCCACTAGCGGATAAACATAAAGGCTTAAGTAGGGCTTTCACTGCAGCAGTTTTTCTTGCTGCCTTTGATGTTTACTGCCTAGAGTGTGTGTAGGGAAAAGTCTCCATGTGGCTGTGTCCTAGCTGGTGGTGCCTGTCTTTCAGAGACAAAGTTTGCTCTTATTTCCATTAGGACAGGAAAAAGGTAGGTAAAGGAGATGACTGAAATGATGGCATCTCCATCTTCGACACCCTCTTGCATGTGTAGCCCTCTTCTGGAAAATGAAAAACATAACACCAAGTGTCACCCTCTCAGGCCTTGCAAATTTAAACCAGTCTCGAGCTGTAAACCCCACTGCTTTCCTCTTGCTTTCTGGTTGCAGGCTTCAGGCAGCGTTGTACACAGTCAGGATGACTTGGTCAACTAATTCCAGCACTTACTAAATAGGAGGCAGAAAAAGAGAAGTTTGTGAGAGGAGAAATACCGAAGAAGGAACGGATTCTATTTTTGAAGGGGTAGGATATAGTTGGTATAGTTAACAGAGATTTTTTGCTTTGCATGTCACTGGCAGAACTTTCTCTGCAGTTTTCAAAAATATGATCACGTTTGCTCCTTCCAGACCATCTGTCCTCAAGGTGCTTTGACTCTTTTGTATCTTCTAGATAAGCAATTCCCATAAAGTAGTGGTAACTATGCATTTATTTTACCAGTCTGGACACTTTCATATCATACTTAATTCTTAATATCCTATTTCTAGAGTTTTCTTGATTTTGAGGAGTTTGGATTTTTGTTTAGGTTCCCCCCTCCATGGTAGCCCATGAGGGGACCCAAAACCTTGAAGAAATTTGATTGATTCTTTTACTTTAAAATACCAAATCATATGAAGTGATTTATTTCCTATTTTTTCTCAATTTTATGACTACTGCTTTTATAGCTGTATCTCTGTGTAGTGGCCTGAGTTGGATTTCATTACCTTGGAAAACACACCTCTGCCTCACACCTGTACTTTCATGCACAGATGAACTGGAAGTTATACGTGTTTACTTGAGATGGAAAATAATAATATGTATGCTCTGAGAAAAAAACCCACATTTTTTCAAAATTTGGTCTTGCAATATGATTTCGTTATTGATGGGACACTAGTTAAAGTGGTTTGAGTACCTTTTTTTTTTTTTTTTGGTATAGTTTCCAGATCATATTCCATTCCGTGTTCCTTTCCCCTTTACAAACTGATAGATTTTAAATATCTTGAAGCAAAATTACTATTTTAGTTTTACCATGGGGAAAAAATAAGGACATATCTTTCTGCAGGTAACACATTAATTAGCATTGCCAAGTCTATGTATAAATATGTCTAAAAATCTTCAGGGCAAAAAGAGCGAAAGCTTTCTAGCGTCTGCCTTGTAGGAATATTTTGGGATTTATGGCAAAATGTATGTTGTTGCAACAGATTTATGAAATCTACTGGCAGTTAGTACTACTGCTACTACTACAGTTAGCTTTTAATTATTTAAACAAGTTAAAAAGCCCCTGACCTCCCCTTAAATTTACGGGCTCATTTGAAGTCCAGGTGAATTTTGTCTTTTTAGAGATCTTTAGCAGGCTTTGGATCACACTGGCCCTCTGAAAACTAAATGATTATCATTAGGGGACACACGATAAGAGGGAGGGAGAACCTGTTGGATCACACTCTTCATCACTCTTAATCCACTGTGAGTTTCCCAGCAGTATTTATTTGATTCTTCTCACACCTATTTGTAAATCGCTTCGGCAATGAAGCCTCAATCAGCTGCCTAAGGAAAGCATCCCACATTTCAGTAGAGCTTTCTCCCTGCCCAGGGCTCAATATCCATGCTCTCCTTGTCAGCTGGAACCCTCACACTTGGTTACATCCTGTGCTGACAGATGGTACAACATCTCACTTGGAAAACCTGAGCTGACCTTTGAGGGCACGAGGCTGTTGAGCCTCCGTGGAGTTTGTTTCTAGGTATTATGCTCTTTCCTCTCTCAAGCTAGCAGTAGTCAGGGTCTGTCTCTTACCTTTTAAAAGGGTGGTTGCTTTGGTGGTAGGAGAGGGTAAGGGGACATGTCCTGCTTTGCTCTTTCAGCACTATCTGCCAGAAGCAAAAGCCTGTGCACCACCTGTGATGCTCTCCTCTTGTATTCCCATCTTCGGGGCAGGGTGAGCTCCTTGCAGCACTGGGTGGCAGGGGATGGGGGAAGGAAAGGTGGCTCTCTCAAACTAAGTGACCTGCATTTGTCCTGATAGGAGGAACAACTGCTGCTATTACCATTACTAATTTTAATATAAATATCATTTTTGCTTGCATATATTAAAGAGCATCAGTAGGATCAGGCATAAGGCCGTGGCTCTGCAAACAAAACCACTCAGATTATGTACTGTTCAATGCTCATATTGTACCAGGAACAGTGGGCCTTAGACTGAAAGTGCCACTGTATTATAACTAATAAATAATAACATCTGACAGTAATTGTTTCATTACTGTAAGAGTCAGACCCTTTAGAGGAGGGTTTGCTAACTGACAAACATGTTCAGCTCTTCATTTCCATTAATGAGGCACTACCAGGCTCTTCTGCATCTTTGTACTGAGATGGAGACCTGAAGTCATTAATCATCATATTAAATAAAAAAATAGGTAAGAAATTGGACATGTAAGTTGGAGTTCAGTGCTTAATGGATTCTCCCCACTGCTCCAGGCAAGTGAAATAGATAATGAGGGATGTCCCATGTTGGTCATAGCCTGTGTCTCTAGGTGACAGCAGAGGCAGGAGGCAATGGGAGGATGGCACAGAAATCATCACATCTGAGCTTTGACTTTCCAGCTCTTGCAGCCACACAGCTGCTTTCCCAGCAGCCTGCCAGGACAAACCTGAGGTGTATTGGTCGTCTCTGCCTTGGCCTCCCAAGTATGCCTCACTTGTACCAGGGGCATGCTCGAGAGCACTGAGAGGCAAGTTGTTTTAAACACAGGCACGATACTGGTCTGAAAATGGAAATTCCCTTCCTGGTTCTGCTACACACTTCTGGTGATACCCAGGGTAAGTTACTTCTCTTCCATTTTCCAATGAACCATGGAAATACTAATTTCCCACCACCTTGCCCTGTTTCCCCCACAAATGTTCTTTCAGGGAATTCAGAATATTTCTGCACTTTACTGAATAAGAAAGCTTGCTTCACCTCTGCAAAATGACACAACCCACACCCGTGTCCCCTCATGGAGGTGAAAGACGTGTCCAACTTGCAGTGACACACTTCTCAAGAGTTTCCATCACAAATAAAAGGGGCAGCGATTCTGATTGGATTGCTGGACTTGTGTGTTGATCTTGCTGTGTTAATTTCTTGTTGCACAGAGGATTGTGAACAGCTTGGAAATTGTTTTCCTGCTTTATGAATAAATCCCCCTTTGACAGAGGAATGCTGCTTTTCTCCATGATGTTTTTCAATACAGTTTTTATCTTCCATCCTGGTCACAGATGGATATTTCTTTCCATGTGTTAATTGCAGTGAGTGAATGCTGCTTTGATGGGTTAGTCTCTGCTGTAATCTGTACTGTAACCTTGACTATAACCTGCCTCCCCACCAATAAACTAGATAGCATGAGATACTCCTTTCAACTACAAGATATGAAGTAAAGTGAAATGAAAGGAAATTGTGCCATATGGTGTTCACATTCCATAAATCGCATTTCTTACTTGGCCAGCTGTGGGTCCCCTCATGTGCCCAGGAGATGATTTCTGCAGGCAGTTCTTGATATGATCTGCGGACAGGGTATGGCTGAGGGAAAACCATATTCTCTTCCAACACTGGTTCTGGCATACAAGAAGAAAAACATCATGGGATTCATTTTCTTTCTATCATTTCAGCAACATCACCATTGCATTTGTAGCTCAAATTTCAGCCTAGGAGGAAGGCAGAGGTACGTAATCTGTGTTAGGATATGAGCACGAAACCAGAAGCGATTGAATTACTTTCTCTCAGGTCATCCCTACTGCTGGGAGCAGCCTGCCAGGAGTGGTGGCAGCCAGAAGGCAATTACCACTACAGTTTATGCCTAGACCCACATGAACCCTGAGGATGAGGGAGCCAAAAGGCAACTGAACCTTCTTGCACATTTTTCACCTCTGTTGGTGCTCAACAGAGTTCATATCTAGCAGTTGGCTTTCCTCTGCTTGGGTGCCATCAGTGAGAATTCTCAAACCACACTGATAAAAGAAACTGAAAATAAATAAGTAATGCTGAGATAAACCAAAGACAATTGGTAGAACCAAGAAGAATCAAAATTTCTTTGGACCAAAACCTGTTTTGTCATATGCTGCAAAACTCTCCCTTGAACTCCAGTTGAGACAGACTTCCACAGATCAAGCTTATTTTCCTTTAGGGAGTTGGCAGACTTGGAACAACTTGGGCAATATTTAGTCATCTGTATGTAAATATGTAAAGCAGTGTAATGAAGTAAAGCCAAAGCTCTTTGTTTGCAAAGCTCTGCAATTGGAAGGCAGAGAATAGATCAGCACCATGTAGTCGTCAGCATCAAATGGTCCTCTTGCTCTGCAAAACATTTTGACATTTCAGCATGTTTTTCAAATATATTTTGATTTCAAAATCAACTGAAGTAAACTGAACCATGCTAGTAACTTCAGCTTAAGAGAATTACCACAATAACTTCATGCAAATAAAGCCACACAGGTGTAAGAACATTTGCAGGACGTTGCTTAGAAGGAAAATGGCTCTGTCTCCATTTAAAAGGTGCAAATATCCTAGTTTGTAAACCAAAATGTCTTTAACTCAAGCGTAACTTTCACTGGCAAATTCTGGTTTTGTTTTCAATATATGCCTCTGTGCTCAATGATGGGACAAAAAATTTCCGAGAGCAGAATTCATGTGTGCTCTTTTAAATTCATGTAGTGGGAAAAAAAAAGCCTACTAAATATAACATAGAAAGGACCACTAGGCATATTTCATATTGTAGTGAGCACAGGAAGGGAGGTAAAATTAGCATTTATTCATTATTTATTTAGTTTTTAATATTTATGACTAATTCTAATTGTACTCCATTTCCTTTTTTATTTTTTTGAGAGTGCCAGTATTATTAGATTCTGTAGAAGTGGTATTGTGGGGCAAGTAGCAGAATTACTGATGCCAAATGTTTAAAATCTGAGACTGACCAAAAAACTCCTACTTGCTTCATTTATCTTATGATGCCTGAGCCTTCACGTGTCCTGAGATCCCATTTCACATTTTTTGTAGGTGAGCTAAAAACTTTGAACTTCGGCATTGTTATTTTTCCTTCTGGCAGGCGGGTAACGTGTGCATCTGATGGTGCTGATGCAGATACTGAGTCCTTTAGCGTCATTGTGGGATTCATTGTAAAGTTCCGAGAGCTGGAATAGGGCATTGGAAGGCTTGTGTTCCTGTGGTGGTAGCTTTGTAATCCTTTAAGTGTCTGAGTTGAGATGATAATGCTAAATGTCTGACTTGGGCTGAATTCTTTGTGTAGAATTTTAGGGGGAAAAATGGTTCATCCATTTTGAGGGCAAGATTAAGGAAAGTGTTCCGTGTTTGTCTGTTTGTTGGTCTTTGAAAGTAGGCTGTCAGGCTGCAAAGTCCTGGTCTCTGGTGAGGAAAAAGAGCAAAAGCTTTTCGTAATACACAGCAGAAAGGCTTTTGGTTCTTGCAAGGAATGAAGGATGTGGCATCCCCATCCCTGGAGGGGTTTAAAAGCCATGTAGATGTGGTGCTGAGGGGCATGGTTTAGTGGTGACCTGGCAGTGCTGGGTTAATGGTTGGACTCTATGATCTTAAAGGTCTCTTCCAACCTAAATGATTCTAGAATTCTCTATAACTGTGGCTGTTTTGCCTCCTATCTCACAAGCCTGGGGAAGGGACTCAGCTCCTGGATTTGTCTTCAGACTCCCCTCTGCTCCAAAACACAAATATAGAAACATAAATATAGAAAAACAAATATCCTTTTTACCCCTTATCCTTTGCTGGCCTATGGGTTAAGAAAGTCCTCAGATAGTGCTGAGGAGTTCCTCTGAGGACATAAGATTGCTTGCTCCTGAGACGGGTGTAGGGGGACCCAATGTGGTGTGCCTAGCCTGGAAGTGGGAGGATGAGGACACTTCCTTTTATTATTTTTTTTATTTTCTTAAAATATGCAGACACTTAGCTCTAGACCACCAGGTTTGGCCCCAAAAGGCAGATTGGAGTTCTGGGAGAAGCTGAAGCTTAAGTGGGAAAAGTCTTGGAAGAACTTGAGTGAGGCTTCCCAACTGTAAGACACGAATGTTCGGGAAGCCAGAGTTTACTTCTGCTTCTCAGAGAACTTTTTGTCTCCTTAGAAAATTTGTATAGAAGAACTGAGCGACTCAGCTGGAAACCGTACCAATTAGAGATGCACTTTGAATGTATTAAGTGCCATAGAAGTGCAAAGTTCTGTGCAAAATGAAACAAAAATTGGTGGATATTATGGCACTGATATCTCTGTGTCTAATTTTCTCTCCTGTAAAATTGTACCCTGTAATTTTCTAGTGCATTTGAGATATCTTTAGAAAAGTTCAAGGACTCTGGGAGTCTAATGAACCCATGGTAATGCCATTGCAAAAGTGCAGGGTTCAGGGATTGGGAAGTGACATTATAAAATAAGAAAAACAGTTGGAATGTGAAATGGACAACAACAAGAGCCATTTTCCTTGTTCGGATGAATGATGCAATCCTTTTGTTTAGTTGTTGTCCTTTTTTCCATACACTTTGTGTCTTGTCAGAAGTACTGCAGTTACAATATGCTCTGCCCAAGTTCCCTGCGAGGGCAACCAGAAGTCCAGGACACGTTTTGCAGTCCTGGGAAGCATGGCAGAGCATGGCAAGTCCTGCTCACCTACGCTTAAACATGTCACTTTCCAACACAGGCTTTATCGCACTGCTCCTGAGATCTAGGATGGAAGTGAGAAACGTGGACAGGCAGAAAACAAGTGTGCGCAAAGATGTGCTTCTTCCCGGGGAAGCCAATGTGTGTGTGCTCCCCTGGCATGGTGAGGCTGCGCCAGCTTCAGCAGAGACAGTTACTGTGACTAGCTGGTGTGCCCTGCACCGTGTCTCAACTAACAAGGTAGGAGAGCAGCTAAAGCGTTGCACAAGCTTCCTTGCTTCAGGACATGATTTCTCACTTTGTTCTCACCTAGCCTTTGATCTTCCCCCTCCTCTGAGGGGGCTGACAGTGTCCTCTGTTTCAGGAGCACCCTCCTTCCCTAGTCACCTGATAAATGCACTTTGCTGTTCTCTTCTTTTTGGTCTAGTCCAGCCTCCCTTTTCATTCCCAGTCCTCCCTTGCAGTGTCTCTGCCTGCCCATGATACTCTCAGCTCTTTTCCCCTCATCTCCTGTGACAAGAGTGCTAATGGGCGCTTTTAAACCTCTCCTCTGTGGATGCTGTGTCTTCTGTCTATAGCATGAATCAGTGAATGGTGATGCAGCTTTGCTGAAGTCACAGAGGTCACGCTGACCTGTGCTTGCTCAAGCTCCAGCAGTGGTTAATGAGCAGCTCTGGGAGGCTGATCCCAGGTGTGGCAGGTGAAGCTGAGGAAGGTGTCCTGTGAGTTACTGGGCATTTGTTTTATCCTGTCTGATCCTGTAAATGAAGTTCTAGCATTGCAGAGTCCAGTGTTGAACCTTGGAGATTATTGAGTAGGGATATTTGTAGGTACTTTGGCACCGGTGTTCATATCAAGAGCTATTAAAAATAATGAGATGCTGCAGCTTTACTAATGATTTAAGAGGTTCTCCTTGCAACTGAGTATGACGCTGATCCGATGCAGCCATCTTCATGATAGCATCCCACAGCGTTTTGTCTTTATGAGTACATCTTGTTCTGGCTTGTTTCAGAAATCTGCTCTTAGCTCTAAGGTCTGCAATAGTTGGCCTGTAATTAGTACCAATATTACAGTGCTATTACTGCACTGGTCTGAACTGCTGGCTATTTTTAGATATGACATTGTTCAGGTTTTTGTTGCGTAGCTTATTTCTCTCATCATGAATCAGCAGGCTGCTGAGGAGAAAACAATGCTAGGGTTTACAACAATTAGTGCACAATTATGTAGATACCAGTTAGCCAGTATTTACACAAATGTATCTTTAGATGGAGACTGTGGTCCAGCCTCAGGCTGAGGGGGGGGACTGTGGCCAATCTTTTTGTTCTGGTGGCTAGAAATAGTAAGTACCTGCCTTACCCATGGGCCATGTGTGAATTTACACAGCCTGCAACTAAATCAGATATTCACAATGCACACACATCATGCAGCTAACCTTTATGATAACTGAAGCTGTGAACTGTTTGTCAAGAAGCTAAATACTATTAACGTCTTCTTGAGAAAGAGCCAGGTTTATGCCTGATGGAGGACTAATAACAGGCAGACTGATTTCAGGGAAGTTTGGATAAAAACTAGGATATGCGCTGTCTGAACCCTACAGCCGATGTCTGGGTTCTCTCAACTTGTGTCTTCTCTTTGAATAGTAAAACGTGAGCCCTTTGGTGGCTGTATTGTCCTTGAGTGTCAGTTAGTATTAATCATAGATTTTGCAGCTTTAGTAGATTAGTGGCAGCTTCATATTTTGAGGATCTTCTTTGAACGCCCTTAGGTTTTATTTACAAATAAAACTGTATTCTCTTTTCCTTTCTCAGCACTGTCATTAAAGAGAACTTGCTTTCTATTACATCTCTAAACCAAGACCAAGAGGCACTAAATATAAAAACCTGCTGAGCCCAGTGAAGAAGAAACCCATGCAGTCATTGAAGATACAGTCCTTGATTCTGCAGGAGAAACTTTTAAGACATTAATATCCCAGAGAGCAGGCTGGTCTACTTAAAGGCTTAGGCTCAATGAGAGGTAATTAAAGCTAAATTAGAAACAGACATTTTTTATCTGTGATTTTAGAATCCTAAAAATAGTTACATTAGAAAGGCAAGTATCAGAGCACAGAACTAGAAACATAGAAACCAGGCAGCTACCTACCTCCAACACGAATGTTCACTGCCCATGTGTACTAAGCAAGTCATCATGAAGAAAGGTAGAGATGAGCTCAGAAAACAAGATGGAATTGACCCTAAAATAAAGCTGGATCTGGGGAGAACTTTTCATAGAAAGAGAAATACTTGAAAGGTTTAATTCTGAAAAAAAGCCCAAGAGTGAGAGTGTGCATTTAATCAGTTACGATGTGGCAATTATTATGAGATATTCTTTATAATTTGTTAGCATTCAGAGGTATCAACAACAAATGAACATTTATATTTTTTCTATAGAATCTGTCATTGTTTTACCTATGCTGGCTGGCTGATTATTTCTTAAATCTCCAGATTTATGAAGCTTAATTCATTAAGGTGTTTGAAGAGCTTTGGTACTCTGTGCTAAAAGATGGTATCAATATAAAAATAATGACAAGCACTTATATTTTAGTGTCAATTCTGGATTTTGTTAGTTGATTAATCTCTCTAACCTGTGTCCCCACATACATTTATGGAAATGTGTACTTTTTCAATTTCAGATTTCAGTAATTTGTACACTGTTCTAGCCTTTTACACTGAGCTTCAGAAGGAAATTTAGGGACAGTTATAAAAACTACATTTCTATGTAGTGGTGTTTTAAGCCTTACTTGCATTTCAAGTGTGAAAAATACCTTCTGAGATACAGTTGACTAGGGCTGAAACCACAGCATTTCATGAACAGACTGCATGTGGGAAGCTGCGGGTCCAAGCCTGTGACCCCAGTTCCTGGCAGCTTTCCTTGTAGAAGACACAAGTCCATTCTGCAGATGGAGAGAGGGTGTTTCAGCCCATTTGCAGAGGCTCTGTATCCAGCTGTCAGAAGAGAGAAGACCTCATGACTAGAGTGGCTGAACATTGTGACGTTCAGTCACAAAAACCAAAGGCGTTTCAAGTGATCTGGCGAAAATAAGAGTCAGGACACTCCTGAGCACCTCCAGCTACAGCCATCATGGCCTCATTTCTTAAGCCTCCTCTGTAGATATGTGCAAGAAATTAATAGCACTAATAAAACTATCCTGTGGACACTTGCGCAGAGACATGAAATGCTAATGTGATTGTCCATCAGAATGAAAAACTGCCTCGCTTCAATAAGGATCTGGAGCTAACAGAACAGAAGTATTTCTCAGGCCAGTTTTCCTCTCTGATCACTGAGCAATCTGCCCTCCACAGGAAAGCAGAAGAGAGACCCTCATAAAAAAAAAAAGGTTACTAACTAAATAGAAGTGTAGGGGCTTTTAAAATTTTATTTATTTTTAGTTCTGGAAATATCTCTTCTCTTTATAGAAATAAAAGTCTCTTTATTAACTTTGCCAGGAAATATTGTTGAAGATCATCAGCTCTTTTTAGCAGTTTGTTTCTAAATGCATAATATGAAATTTCCGAGCTTCCTCAGTGATGAACATAACTCCTCATTTTGCCTTGCTGCACAACCTGCTTGTCTTATGCAAGCTGAATCTAACAGCTTCTTTCCAAACTTCTGGAAGTTGCATACCCCAGCCAGGAACCAGGGCATTCCTGTTCCCCATGCTTCCTTATCCCCAACTTGACTTGCAGCTGGTTAGGGCCTTCAGTTGGTGCCTTTCTTCCTCTTCACCTCCTTGCATATATGTGTTTGGGAGGGCAGAATGACTGGGAGGACTTCATGAGCACCACATGTGCATCCCCTCCTTCCTCTCACTATGCCCTGTCCTCTGCTGCAGCTCCTGGTGTCCTGGGCTTTGTTCTCCAGAGGCTGCCGCAGACTTGTCTCACCCAGCCTCTCCTTCTTCTGCTTCCCCCCATGCTGGAAGGTGCTTAGGGCAGACACCGCTCCTGCTCCATTCCTGTTGTGGCTTTGTCTTGAAAAGTACCAGATCTTGGATTTTGTGTTCTTGGCTTCTTTGGCCATTGGAAACCCACAGGAAGGTGTGGTGTATGGGGAGAACGAGAGTCTCCTGGAGTGTCCTAGAAAATGGAAGGCTGCTGACTCCCATTGGGGTGCTCCAGGCTCCAGAATTGAACACTGGGGACTGCCAATCAGTCTACCTTTGTTCTGTGACAAAATACAGCTCAGGGATTAATATGGTGCAGTGAGACAACTCCAGCTGCTTCTAATTTCCTCACTAGGAGCCCATCTGTCTAGCTGCCAGGTTGCGATAGAGTTGTATTGCTAGTTGTGTTGACTCATACTCTCTTTCCTAATGATGCACAGAGATCAATTATCCATGTGTTGTTTCCAGTGCGTGTATCTGCCTTTCATGCAGTCCCTCCTGAGGGGTTATTGATGTTCTCGTGGAGCATGAGAAATGGATGGGACTCTTGGAAGCAGCCTCTCTGCTAATCTGTGAAGAGATCCTGGGGAGGAAACTGGGAAATTGTTTCCCTTCCCTTACAGTGTTGTGTGATATATGTGCATATGAGCTCTCTCTCTCTGGGTTTTCATTTCTTTTTGATTTTTTCATTAAAAGGTGTGTCACACATATCTTCTTACTATTGCTTGTGGCTAATACGCAGCTAGGTAAGTTTTTCAGCATCGTGTCAAGACTGGGAAATTGAGGAGAGTGAGCTGGGTCATTTTCAGTGCAGATAAAAAAGACTTGGGAAAAATATCCTGAACATGCGTGCCCCCTTTACCCAAGGGGAAGTGGTTGCACCCATGGGTCACTGGGGACCTCAGTTAAACTCTGAGATATATCAAAGAATCAGCTTGTGCTCATTTATGGTACTTATTTTATTTGTACTCATTTGCTACCACTTGCTGTCACTTCAACATTAGAGATGTTTGCAATTAATTCTATTCTGAGTTACTTCTAAATTGCTTCACTAAGCAATGTATGACACTGCTAAACAGAGCATCTTGCTTCAATCATATTATACTATGTTTTGCTTTCTTACTGAAGGCTCTTAACTTTTCATTAGGTTTTTAAAATACTGATGTTATAAAGTGGGCTGGGATCTGCACAATGAGGGAGAAATCCTCTCAGGTCATATTGCGACAGATGAAATGTGTAAGTGCTTGAGCTCACTGGGTTAATTTTTCAAGAAAGCCAGGTGGCTGGACCTTCTGGACTTTTTGCTTGCAGCAGCCAGAGCAGAATGGTGTGTGGTTGGGCCCAGGTACGGTGTTTATCAGTTCTTAACTATATGAAACTGCTTTGCCTGAATATATCCTAACTTGTGCTGATAAAATATTTTCAAATGTTTAATTCTTCCCTAATTTCATTTTCCCAGTGTCCTTACCACGACAGAATCAAAGAATAAAATTCACTGGCAATGTGGTGGCTCTGTCTGGTGGTTACCTGTGCTTTCCAGAGAGCAGAAAAGTTTTGCCTTTGTACTTTGCCAGGTCAACACTCTTTTAAGAGGTGACATGATGCTGATTTGTTAGGCTGGTTGGTCTGCTTTAAAAGAATTGAATTACAGTCTGAGCTTGCACAGGATGTCGATAAATAGCAGCATTGCTGTCTGCAGATATTTCAAGGGTTTGATTTGCTTGCTTAGTTGTTGGGGTTTTTTTTTCCAGTTTTATTACTTATATTTAATGAAGGAAGCAGACTACTCAAAGGCACGTAGAAGCTACCAGTTTGGATCCCACTGGTAGTTCACCAACTCTAGTTATGATCACAGCTAAGTGCATCAGAGGAAAGTAATAATATGCAGCATAGAATATACATCATAACTTGTCTACTCAAAAATAACCTTCTTAACTTCTACTGTCTGCTCCCCTTCCCTCCTCGAATTGTGCAGATGTACTTTCTAACATTACTTTCAAATTTTCTATTTGTAAGTTGAGCTGTTCTGGTACAGAATTGTTTGGGTCCACAACACCTGATGTTCCCCTCCATGTCTGAAGCCATTTCCTAATGCTGCAGGTTAGGTCCTGACTATCTGGTCAGACTTAAGGTGGCAGCTGATCCCCAGGGAACCACAACAGATACAGGATGTCTGAGAGATGTCTGTGAAGGGAAGGGAAATGTCTTTAGTACTGAAAGAAACCTTGCAGGAAAGCTAAGAATAAACAGATTCAGGAATTAACCTTGTATAACAAGGAAACCAGGTATCAAACTGGGCAGGATGGAAATTTCTTTGTTCATTTTATATTCTGGGAATATAATTCTGTCAGATGACAGAGGGATGTGGCTCAGGCTGAGTAGAAATAGCTTTGTTGCCTGTTATTCTGTGGGAAATTCACTAACATCTAGGAAACGTTTTCTTGCCAGCTTGTGTTCACCACTCCTCGCTGCATTACTGGCTACCTGTGAGTTGTGTGTTCACAGCACAGTGTTGACATTTCTCATCATCCAAGTGAACCCAACAGCATTTTAAGGTGTTTGATCTCATCCAGACCCTTTGACAGCTGAACATGAAGGCTGTGAACTTATTTTCCTTCATCCATCTATTCTGTACACAGATGTCAACGGGTGACAGCAATGTGTTGAAACATGCTGACGCAGGACGCACCTCTGCAAGAGGTGAGCCTGGCCACGCTGCAGAGGCTGTGCACTTCAACTAGTCCAGCTAGGAGAAAAAATACCAAATGCAATGGAAACAGGTATATTTGTACTTTCCTGTAAATGAACAGAATTGCATCAAAATCCCACTTCCTTGAATGCCAGAGAAGTCAGTAATCCAGGACATCATCCTCACTTCCAGTCCCAACACTTGGGACAGGGGGTGACTCCCCAAGGCTTGTTCTGAAAGCTGCTGCCGTCACCTCCTGCTGCACTTGTTCAGCCATGCTTGAGGCTTCTTCTGATGAAAGTGATCTCTCCAGGCTTTTCACACTGAGCTGTCACTCAAGTGCATTTGTGACCAAAGCCATTCTCTGCAGAGCTTCGCTGTTCAAGGTTCAACAGCCTTTAGCCTTTCCCTGTTTTAGGAGGGGAGAGGAGATGAATACATAGGTCTCTGTCAACAGACATCTGTCAAGGACTGTTTAGCTAGCTGGTCCCCAAGGCAGATTGGTGTCTCTTTAGGTCCCTCACATTTTTTTAGGCTTCTGTGAATTTTGGATTTTCTGCATTTTCTTTTAATCCTTGTAGGAGACTCGCTCATAAAGTGACGTCATACTACTGTCCCATCCTTGCGTTTTGCAGAGGGTATGTAAGTTTCTTCTAAATTCAACTAGAGGATTGAACACTTCTAGATTAAACTTACTGATTTACAAATATCTACCTTTGTCAATTTCAACCAAAACTTTTCAGTGACTTCTGGCTGACTTGTAACTTTTACCACCTCAGCTGAAACCACACTCTTTTTCTACAGAAAAGCTGATTTTTAATATACTGACCCAGTCTTCCATGTTAATCCAGTGTCCTGTTTGCAGCAAGTTGAAACTCACTATACCTTGATAAAATATGCATTTCCTATGTTTTTTGAATCAGTTTTATCACTTTCTCATCACTGTCATGGAGGGCACTGCTCTGAAGTAGTTCAAGAAATATATGCATCTGTCACAAGTTTTGATTTTGTTTGTAAGTTTGAGTATCATCAGTTTAAACAGGAGATTTCTGAAGTGGATGCTCTTTGGAAATTCAGGAATACTCACTGAAAAGTAAATTGAACTGGGACACATTATCTGTATCCCTTTCCTCCCCCCACCCCTGACAGAATAGAAGCGATGAATGCTATTTCCCAGACAGATGTATCTTGTGATGCGTGTGATCCCTTTAGAGTTACTTCATAACAGAGCTGTGGTTTACAGTGTCTTAAATAATGTTTTTTTCCTAAATATGCATGCAATCATTTCCATCTTTGATAAAGGTGTTTTCTAGTGTCTATTTTGGTGTTACTAAACCAAGCAATTACCATTTAAATGGCCTTAAATGAGGCAGTTTGTGTAACGATGGAAGAGCAGCAAAACCAAAACAATGTGCTTCTAATACATTCCAAGGATCTAGTTAGATTTGGCATCTTTTAATTAGAAGCTTAACCTTGAGCTGTACCATTGCCACAATTAACTTGGACTGTTACTAATGAGTTTTCTAAATACATTTTTATGCATGTTGTTGCTACCCAATTGCTGGAGGCAAGGGAGTGCTGGGGAGCCATATGAGCAGTTGCAGTAATGTCTGGGACTAATTGCTACTAAGGGCTTGGCCTTGCCAATTGCTCCATTTTCATCAGCTTCAGTGATTTATTTTTCACAGAATGAGAGTCAGAATATACTGAAGCAATCAAGTAGTTTTCCCTTTGAAAAGCGTCATCTGTTGTTCATTTTCGGCAAGTGCTGAGGCAATGGTGTCTTTGGACTGCTGCAGATAGAGTCCAGTTCCTGGCTCAGTTGAACTTTGTGACTTGAGTGAGTTGTTTCTGCCAAGGCACTCCACAACGTTACTTAATTTTTAGCTACATCAAAGTTTGGGGGCAGGATGTACAACTTCTTTGAGGCATCATTTAGATGTATTACGTCCCTTTTGCCAACTTTTCTACTTAGCAGCCGTGAGTCAGACCTTCCAAAGTAATGAGATTAAAAACAGTGACTTTTTTGTCTTTGCCATCTGTTTTATGAGTTGTCAGGTGACACTCTTGACAGATTTTTAGCTTTTCTTTGTAATCACAAATTTACACTATTAAAAATATGAAAGTTGAGAATCTCACTCAATTTTATCATTCCAGGACTGGGAGCTTTGAGCAACTCTACATGTCAGGAAATTTGGAAAAAATCATTAGAGTTCCTAGGACTGTGGTGGGACAGTAGAGCCCTCCCTTGGTTCTGCATGTGAGCCTGCAGGAGGGCTTGCATGCCTCTCAGTGATAATAAGGGATCAAAGTCTGTCCTGGGATCAAGGCCTCCCTACCCAAGAACCCAAGAGGACACAAGGCAGGAGTGACTGACAAGTAAATGACACTAAGGAGACACACACTATGAGTATGGTCCCCTTGCAAGGGTTGTGTGGGACCCCAGCCACTGCTTGCCCATATCCTCCCTATTGGCTAGTCGTATATGGAGGCGCAGTTGAGTTCGCCTGTACCGAATCCCTGTCAAAAAATGATTGCTTGGCACATGTGCAGCTGTACTGTGGCGAAAGCTGTTTTCACATACTTCTTCTGAGTTATGTGCCAGGACAAACCTTACCCTTGGCATAGGAAAGGTCATCATCTGACCCCACCTTTGTCTGTAGCAGTGGTGCCCTTGAAGAGAGGAGTAATACCTGAATTTCTTCTCTGTTAGTGAGCATAGGGATTTACG